>VXAL01014709.1:138051-169394 GCA_013399475.1 Chauna torquata
CCAACAGTCTAGGGGGTCAGCCTTGCTCCCATCTCTTCCAGAAGCGTTCAAGAGGCTCTTCTCAGCAGTACTGTATCACATCCATCGGGGGTGGGGTGGGGGTGGGGGGCAGAGGAAGCCACACCGTTTTTGAAATGGGTGACAACAGAATGAACGACTTTGTAGTCATCTTTCTCCTTCAGTTTTCTTTTATGTTTAAAATCCCTTGTGCATCAGTGCCACCAAACTATCGAAGCAAGAAAAGCCAAGAGACTGCAAGAACAAGGCAAATAAGTTGAGCTCCATTTCAGGAAGGCTCTCCCCCCTCTTCATCCCCATCACATCCCTGTGCCTTACCATGGTGATTCCAGGATAAATTGAAAAAATGAATGAATAACTAGAGGAAGCTCTGGAAAGGTGATTCTCCCTAGGGACGGACTGCAAAAGACTCCTCTGGGTGCAAATCCCAGCTAGCTACCTGGAGACAACGGCACAAACTTCATGGTACAAGACTCAAGGGATGGCAGAAAGCCGATCATGTCTCGCTTACATGCCAGCTGCCAAGCAAATAATGACAACAGCAGGTCTGCAAGTATAGAAACCCTGGTAAATCTGAAAAGAACTGATGACAGGCAGCTGTTCCCATGGACCATGAGTCGGAGAAGGGAAGGTATTGTCATCTCGGAGGGTCCAGAAAGGAGAAGGGGTAGGTCTCTGGTGTCTGGATTTGTGTACGTTGGTATGTGGAAGTGCAGGTGAATGAAAATGGAGTGTACAAGGAAAATGAATTACATGGAAAAATAAACCAGTCAGTGTGTCACGAGGCTTTGACCCCATCCCCTGAGGACAAGGAGTAAGTCACAGCAGGTCAGCCTTCAGTGCTCCCAATGGGACGGAGGAGTTCATAAAAATTGAGCACAGGAATCTGGGAAAGGTATGGTTGACAGAAGAGTCTTTGCATTCAGTTTAGACTAATTATATCCATCTAATTAATAGCTCTTTAGTTCAGCAGTGTAATTTAATGTTATTTTCCATTTTTAAAGGAAAGTTTCTGAATATAAACAAGTGGTGAGGTGTATCAATTTCTCTAAATCCAGTCTGCTTGGGCTCCTTGTTATTGTTGGTTTGAAATGGTTACCACTGATGCGTTTGTGTTTTTTTCTGTAAATTACATTCTTTCGCCCTAAAAATGTTTCCACTTGATTATTATTTTTTGTTTTCCCTTCCTGAATAAGTAGCAGATGCCTTCCAAACTCATAGTGAAGAAGAGCCAGTGTGCTTTCTCTTGTCAACTCTCAACAACATCACTTCTCTTAGCAGTTGTTGACTAAGGCAAAAATCACACATCGGGGACACAAGATGGGAATCAGTCTTCCAAGAAATGCACTGGCTGCATTTCTCCATGCTTTTCTCCTCACCTTCGTGGGACCCCCACCGTATTCCACAATATTGCGTATGCACATATAGCAAACTTTCTGAGCACCTGCCTTTGCAACACAGTGCTAGCAATAGGTGAGATCACTCTGCACTTCAGTCAGACCTCTGGCTCCCTAATTTACTGTCAGGATCAGGTCTTACAGAAGGTCTCTCTCTCTGGAAATTGCGAAGTCATAAAAGGTAAACTGTCTTTGTAGCTGCAGTTCCATGAATATCTAAGGATTCTCGTGCTCATATCGTTTTTTACCAGATAAAGACTTGCTTTGCCAAGTACTTACTTCAGTGCTGTTGGAAATACTAAGTCTAGCTTTTCTAGAAAAAAAAAAAAAAAAAGGAAAAAGGAAAAAAAAAAAAGCTCAAGGAGGAAAAGGAAGAGATTAAAAAGACTCAGTGGAGACCTGTCTTGGGACCCTCTTGGTAAGGACGTTTGTGAATGAAGCCTTGCCACGAGACCCAGGGTCGGTCTAACTGTCATTCACCAGCCTTACCCATGTTAGGTCAGTATGCCATCTTTTAGATGAGATAAACACAGCAATCACGATGGATCTGAAGACTCATTCTACAGCCAAGGCTGGTCGTTCTGCAAAAAGGCTGATTAATTCACCCACAACACTGTTTTGTCTGCAGGCGGCACAGAGCAGTCCCCAATTTGGAAAAAAAAAAAAACAGTTTTGCTACTCACTATGTCAGATTATATCAGCTACAGGGCATGGTTAGTTCAACAAGACGACTTTGTAATTGTCAAGTGGGAGTGGGAAGCTTTTAACACCCTGACGCAAATTTAGTTGGACTCCCTCTTGTGATGGATGGGATCTAGTTACATAGCTGTTTGATCTGGTGTGATGTTGAAAGGTGTAAAACCCAGGTATAGTGTAATACAGGATTGATAAATATTTCTCTTAACAGATCCTCAATATTTCAAAGTTTGGAAAAGAAATTGATTTTCAACAATATGGCATTGAGAATTTTTTTTAGTGTCAATTAAGCCAATGAATCAATAAGCCAATTAAGTCAATAAACCCATAAATCTAAACCTACTGCTAGGGAAAAAAATAAAAGCAGTGTGTACTTCATAACTAAAGTTAACTTCTTGCAGATGTATGTAGAAATTTTTATTCTCCCCAAATTAAGGGAAAAGAAAACCCTACAGTATTAAAGAAGCAAAATAAAACCTACATCAGGCTAGAAAAATAATGATTTTAAAATAGCCCACTGTAATCATCCAGTTTATGAATAAAAAATAAACTCCAAATTTTTTTGTTGTACATATTGTTACTGCATGCTTACCATATGTTAGATGGAAGCATTTCCTATCCATTGTGGATAAAAGAACATTTTTCAAGTTGTAGTAAATTATTATAAAGCCAATGACATTTCATGGCATGTTATTGTATCAAGCTGTGCTTGTTGTATTTTTTTCTGTATGGTTGTATTGCTTTTTTATAAGTGTACAAATATTTCCTGTAGTGACGAATACCTGTTTTACATAGCATTAATTGAAGCACTAGAACTCCAGGCAACCCACTCCCCGATCTGTTGGCAGAGTTTTGCACATCCATCCTGGGCAGGATGTGGCCAGACACTGACTGGGCGTGGGGTAACTGGGTGCTGAAGCAGAGCACCCATGCTCGGTTTTGGCAGACCCTTGCAAACGTTCTCGGAAAAATGAGAGCACATTTGGTGGCAGCTTTGTACCTGGTCTTGTGTCTAGAATCAACCTAAATGTGGCTGCTGGAATGGCATCCCCTAGATACTGCAACTACTTTTAAAAATCATATTCCTCTTATGTCAGTCCCTAAAGATTACCTTAGGAATCTAATTTAAGGTATTGAAAATTTGGGCCTGAATTTAAATCAACTTCCCCTGACAATTAATGCTATGTAAATGAGGTTGAATTAGCTGGTGTACCATATACTGATATATGGTACCCTATGTATTTCTCTGTATAAAACTTTCCTAGAAACACATTACACAGGCTATCAATCCACACTAGCCAATTTTTAAGTACAGGTTCATTATAGATCAAAAGGAGTTGAGCAGCACATCTGCTCTGCAATTTCAAAAGACTTCAGCAGGTCTCACTGTTTACTACTTGCACATGCTCATATATAGGATTGGTCTAAACAGCAATAAACAGATGTCTGATGGCATTAAACAAACAGTTGTTTCATTTGCTCTAAACAGATCACTTTGACTACTCCGTTTGTTTTTAATTAATGCAAAACTTTCTATCAGTGTGTCCTGCAGCCTCAAAGGACTAAGCAGCTGCATTTGACAAAGGTTCAGATTTTTTTTAATTGTTAAAACGTTACAGATTGTTGCTGGCTGTATTTTGAAGCATTCACCCACGTGAACCTTGGTGGCCATCAGAATTCTCTCTCTGCTCCTTGGTGCATGAAGGCATCTTCTGTCACTGTTTATTTCGGGGAAGGGGGGAATGTCTGGCTTCAGAGAGCTCTGGTGAGATCTGAGGGTAACCAGTCAGTAACACTGCCTTATATGTGCTGCTGATACAGCAACGGAAAAGAAACCAGACTTCTGTTCTGATGTTGAAATATGTTTTGTCAGTTCAGCCAGTTCTGTGCAATGATGTTTTACTCTCTCTGTTTGTTGCATGTGTCATTTGTTAAATTCAGTCATTATTCTTGCTGACCTTGATGTTATTATTAAAGAACTACCCAAATTTGTGTTGGGCTCCATCAGATTCATTGGCTCTGTAAAGGGAACAACGAGGGGAGCAACCTGGTCCAAAGGTTTTCCCATAAAACCAGCTTTCCATCACCCTAGAGAATTCAAATGTGGTGATTTTCTTCCCGACAGCCCAGAGCACTTCTGCCTGCTACAAAAGCTCTTTTCATTTGGATGCTACAGCCTAAACTGTCTGCTCCTCTGCTGGTACCCAGAGCCTCACCTCCCAACCACAGGATAACTTTTTGTGCAGTTAGCTCAGCAACCTTCAGCAAAGGCAACCTTTAACAAAGCACATTGACTACTAGAAATACCTAAGCCTGTTTCCTCTTGCATTTACTGATAGGCCTCGTCTTCCTCTCTTTGTAACTATCACTAACTCTTCTGGGTCTTGGTGTGGTTGGAATATTTTATCCCACAAAGATTCACAGAGTATGAGGAAATTCAGCCTCAACACCCTGCCCTGTTTCAGCAAAGCATACAAGCTCACACTTTTTAGCATGAAAATGTGAGTTAGCAGTTTCCTCATCGCATAAAGCCTTGCAAGTCTAGTCTCAGTCAGGATTTTTTCTTACTTTTTTTTTTTAAACCAAATCTATACACAGTAAATGCAAGGAGGAAACCATGGAACTCAACAAGGTCTGCTCTCTGGCTCTGATAAGAGGTGCTTTTTTAATGCAGACTGACAAAGAAAATCATAGCTGCTTTTCTCAGAAGAGGACAAGTTAAAAAGAAAAAAAAAAAGTTAGGAAAGTTAAACCTCAGCCCAGACCAAACTCAGAAGAGATGGTGCGAACCTGCCGAGCCGTATGGTAGCTCCAGGTTTTCCAGGGCACGCACTTGCACAGAAATGCAGACTTCTTCACCATGCCTTCACCACAACCAAATTTCCCCAAGACAGGCCATTTTTAGAGCAGAGCGGCTACCACCAACCAACGCGCCATGCATGCAGGCTGCTGAGCAGCGCTGAGCACGTGGCCAGCTCCTAATTCTCCTCCCGTGTCCCCCCACGAGCCCACCTGGAGCAGGGCTGGGTGCCGGGGCCCAGGGAGGTGCGGGTGGCTTTGGGGCCGCGTGCGGCGATTTCGGAGTGGTTGGTGATAAAGTGCCTCAGGAGCCAGCCCATCTGCAGAGCGGGGACGTAACAGAGACAAGGACTGTGCCCGCAGCAGCTGGAGGAAGCCGAAACGGTGAGTCCTGGCTGGGCTGCTTCCTGCGACCTCTTGTATGCTTGCGTGGAGGCTGCAGGGGAGTGAGGCCGCTTTCCCCTGGGCTTTGCGCCTCCGCTGGAGGCTGCAGCAGAGCAGCTCGGCCGGCAGCACGGCCTCAGCACGCGGGGCCACGAGGAAAGCCCCTTCTGAGTCATTGATAAGGCTCCCGTAAAGGGGCTGATGGAAACAGCGGTGAGACTCAAGGCACGTGAGACTCAAGGCACGGCAGGATCCCCTGGTTGGTTGGTGTGTTGCAGGAGAATGTAACCCTCTTTTTTAAAGAAACAGCTGTAAAATAACTTGTAAAAACAACGTGAGCTACAGAATAAATCACGTTGTATGCAGGCAGTGGCTGACAGCCTGTAGCACGCTGCCAGAATAAACTGCTGATGCTTCTTGAGATTATTCAAATATCTTTTAATATTTAAATGCTTTCAGAGGCCCTTCTTGCTAGCAGGGGCAGGTAAAATATCATTGGAAAGCCCAGAGCAGGCAGGAAGGTGTTTTCTCATGTCACTCGGTGAGTGTAGATGTGGCCCAAAGTAACATCATGAGCTAACCCTGCTGCAGCCTGATCAGGAATTTTTCTGGTTCTTCACAGTCATTAAATCCTGGGGCCTCTTCCAGAGCTGGAGGAATTACTAGGGATGGAGAAACGATAGCATGCAAAAATACCAGAGCAAGTGGAAAACCGAACTTGGCATATGAGGTAACTTTCACTTGCAAGAGAGCTGAGGATTTCTATATTCCACTTTCCGTTCCCATTTAAAATCCTTCCTGGCACATCCTCAAGGCCCACTGCTGTGTGCCTTTGGGTGTGTATGTCTTTAGCTGCTCGTAGAAGATGCTTAGTGCTCATTTCTTCTTGCATTTGCGCCCTTAGGGTCTCTCTGTACCTCCAGGGCACACTGGTGGGTGACAGGGAATGGGGGTGTCAGGATCCTTTTCCTACATGGTTCTTACTCGATGGAAAGTCTATAGAAAAATAAAAGCCAAGCAGATATAGAGTATGTCTGCCTCCTTTAATCCGTTTTTGAGGATGACTGACATGCGAAATGTGAGCATCTTTAGCCTTAACAAGGTTTGTCTGCCTGTCAGCGTTGCCACATAATGTCCGGTCCCGTCCTGTCGTGCTATGTCCTGCCTAGGCAAACCTGGAACTATTTTTAAGAAAAACTAGGGAAAATTCTCTGGGCCACGGGTCAGAGCAGGGCCCCTCTGCTGCAACAGCCTGGCCCTGGTTTTGCTTCTTCTCCAGGGAAACCACAGCAAGCCCTGCCTGTGCTGGCAAGGAGCATCTCACCGGGTGCGCGGAACAGAGACGCTGCGCTTCCAGGCTGCTCCTGCACCGCTCCTGGCTGTGCCGTGCCCTCCCAGTTGGGAATAGCACAGCAGGCTCTCCCGTAACTGTGGCAACGGCCGATGTGGAAAAAATATTAGGAATGGATCGAAAGTATTTTTAGCTGTCTCGAATGCAGCACAGCAGCAAGGAGCTGAGGGAGCCAGCATGAGATACATGGGCAGCATTTCCATGGACTGCCAGGAAAGTGCCCCCAGGGTGGAACTCTGGAATTTCTATTTTGATGTGATACAGTGTGAATTTGATGGTAGTTACTTTCTGGGGGCTAAGATGTGTCTTTCTGTGTGTGTGTAATACACTGTTGGCTTAAAGTAATAACAATTACAGAAGCCTATTTCACAGGCTGTCATGGAAACTGGAGAGCTTTGCTCTTGCTAAAAATGTATTGAAATAACTGTAGTAGCATCAGACGGCTTTCTGTTTGTTTTCGTAACAGTCCAGCTCAGAAGGTCAAATTCTGAAGTCATTCTCACTTGTTTGCCTCTGATCCTGTCTGGGTAGGGATGTGGATGGCTTGGTCCACACTTTTCCCCCAGGCTTGCAAATAAAGACAAGATTTTTTTGTATTTTGGTCAGGTTTTTGTTGTTGTTGTTTTGGTTGGTTGGTTGGTTTTTGCTTTTGTTTTGTTGTTGGTGTTGTTGGTGTTTTTAGAGAAGACTGTGGAGGTAAATAACCTGTCAAAGATGAAAGGGAGTTGTTGGCAGAGCTATTATCCTAGGTGCTTAGACAATAGCTAGTATTCAAAACATGACAGCAAAATAGGTGACTGTTTTCTTCTTTTCAGTTGTAGGAAATCTTATAAGTTGCTTTTTTAAGGCGACTGAGTCATTCGCATTGACCCAAATGCAGTGAGTTCGAAATACAATTTCAATTCTTGATAGTGACACTGGGTGACAGAGTACACAGGGCACCTGGGACATCGTCTTCAGCAGCAACAAAAATGGAACAAATCCTCAGTAATTTTGTTCCCAGCAACAGGGCTTTCCTGGCCAAGGTTGGTGATCCTATGTGGTTTCCTTCTCTGCATGCAAACCAGTCTGGAGGTGAAACCATTTACATCCAGTGACCGGTGATGCCGCCCGTTCCCAGTGCAGCAGCAATCTGTGTGCTGTGGACCCCACAGGGCAGCCCTGTGGGATAGGAGCATCAGCTGGGTGTGGTAAAAGCAGGTTTGGAGGCTACAGGGAGGGAGCTCCTGGAGCAGAGTTGCTGGTGGCACTTCTTGCTTCAGAAATAAAACTGGAGCTCAGATGGAGAGATTAGCATGTCACAATGAAAGCTTTCTTTTTTAGTAGTTAAAAATCTGACCGGCCACTGCCTCACAAGGTGCTCTCAGCTAGCGCACACATTCCTTCGACATTTATGGTTAATGACTCGAACCAGGTGTTGCACACACACTGAAGAGGTTTGTGCTTCTGACCACAGCTCTGGAGCTGGCTTTGTGAAAGACCCTGGGCATCCTTGGTGGTGCCCATGACCTCCAGGCTTGCCCTAGGACCTGGAGCCAGGATCTTGGCTGGTGCAAACCTCCTGTAACTCGATCTCTGTTTCGTCGCCATTCTGTTAGGGCCTGCAAGGCTGCGTAGCTATTGGGGCTTTTTGGAATAAAAATAATAATAATAATAAAAAAAATCCCACAGGATTAGTTCCTGTGGGTTCTTTAAATAACCAGTGCTGTCTGTAGCAGGCAGAGGAAAGCTTAGGTAATGCTGCAAATATGGAGGTAACTCTATCTACTTATCTGAGGCCAAATTGGCAAGGTTTTAAAGACTGCCCATTATAAATGGAAGACATCAGAGATACTGACTAAGAAAGCCCTGCTCTGGCTGCTAATCGGGACTGGATGCTATCAGATCCCATCCCGTCTTGTTTCCAGGCAAAGGCCAAGCAGACAAAGGAGTTCCCTGTGCAGGCTGTACTGTCTGACGTGTGGGAACAAAAGCAAGGCAAATGCTAAAGGGAAGCGAGGGCCTGGGTTTTCTTCACAAAGCCAAAAGCTTTGCAGACATTCCCAAGAAGCACCTTGGAAATGGGAGGACCAGCTTCAGAAATTATATCCTCTGATCTGAAGGTCCTCTGAAAACTGTGGAAACTCTCCACATTTCTTCTTAGCCTAGGACACAGTGCAACTGAGTGGTGGTACAAGCACACCTTGCTGCACGCGTGTATAATGGCCCCGGGTCTCATGTCATCGTGCAGCACTGCAGGACAGGGGCACATTGTTTCTGGTTGCAGTGCAGGTGGGAGATGCAGAGAGCAGCACTGAGCTTTGCAGAGGTGCTGCTTGTCCTTCAGGAAGCATTGATGTGTATTGGGAGGCTGGTACAGCAGAAATTCTGCCAAGACAAGTGCTCCAGGGTTTCACCTTGATGTACCGGATGCCTTAGAAGGGAATCTGGCTCCCCTTGCAAATCAACTTTTGATTTTTCTCTTGGCAAGAGCTTCCCTTTGTCTCCAGATATCTCGATCTCATGCCTGTTCCAGCTGTGACTCCATAGCCATGCTCCAATCCTTCCAAGCCTGGCCTTCTGTAACAAACTTCCTCATAAAACAGAAGGGGCTCACGTGTCACGTACACCAGACAGCTGAGAGAACCATGCGTGCGAATGCCAGAGAAATGCCACGTTCATTTTGTGCCGTCCATCTTTTACAAAGAAGCTGCTGCAAGCAGGTTGTGAGCAGCAGCAGTTTATTCCTAGCATTTCTCTCCTCTTCTTGCAGCAATTGGTGGCTGTTGACTTCTGGAGGGAGAGGGCTGGCTGTGCGCAAGTCAGAAAGCACCACTGGAGCACAATGGGGCTACACCCGGCTTGTGCTGTGCCCCGTCCTGGCTCACCCTCTGTTGTAGAATCACAGAATGGTTTGGGTTGGAAGCGACTTTAAGATGATCCAGTCCAACCCCCCTGCCAGGGGTAGGGACACCTCCCACTAGACCAGGTTGCCCAAAGCCCCATCCAACCTGTCCTGGAGCACTGCCAGGGATGGGGCACTTTGCCAGCCCACATCGAGGTTGTTGTCCACCAGCACCCCCAAGTCCTCCTCTGCGCAGGGCTGCTCTCAACCCACTCATCCCCCAGTCTGATGTTTGGGATTGCCCTGACCCAGACACAGGACCTTGCATCTGGCCATGTTGACCTTCATTCATGCTGGGAGATGTATTTGCAGATCCCTCCTTCCTGTTATGGTGCAGCAGAATAAGATCCCATCACATGTAGTCTCTCTTCGTCTGTGGTCACCCTTCAGTGCTCCTCAGTAGGTCAGTGGCATAAACCAATTGGGTCCTGTGTCATAGTCTGTGCCATTTGCTACCACAAATTTTCCTGTTTGCTTAATCTGTGCATCCCCATCTCTAGCATGGGCAGAGTTAAACGGCTCCTGCCCATGGAGGTGACTTGTCCCACGCTGACGCAGGTGTCCCCATTGCAGCGAGGTAAGGAAGAGGAGGGACCTGTGCTTGGAGAAGCTGCCGATGCTGTAAGTGCGGGGGCATCCTGCTCCTCGCTGGTCTGCAGGGGCTTTTGCCTCAATACAGACCGGAGGAGACTTGGCCTTTGCTTTACCCCTCTTCAAAATGATTTCTTGCTGAAACAATTTGGCTGAAACAACCACCAGCTGAAGCCAAGTGCTGGACCACCCAGGCCCCCGGGCTAATCCACTGTGGCACATTTTTACATTCCCGCAACATAAAATTAAATAAATAAGAAGCAGAACAGAATGTGAGAAACAAAATAGAAGGCAGGAACTGCTGGAAACCTGCCAGAGAACCCGCTGGTTCTGCAGGTTAAACGCAGATCCTGATCGGAACTGTAGGTAGGGATCATATTAGCTTATGGGATCTTCTAATACTTGGGTGTCAAGCAGGCAAAGTTCACAAGAACGTAATAATCCAGATTTAGATGACAAACTGTAGCATTGTAAAGGCTGACTTCTCTGAGCAGCAGCATCTGAACAGCTCTGGAAGCTGGGGGAAAATCAGTTTAAACAAATGACCGCATGGGATCACCGAGGCAGAAGCAGACCTTCCCCTTGGCTCCGAGGGCCAGGGGTGAGCGGTGCTGCCGGGGCAGAGCACACGTGGGAGCAGGGCATGGCACGGAGCTGCAAAACCCCATGGCAGCAATGAAGTCCTGTGCAATCCTCTTGCAAATGATTCTGAGCTAAAACGAGCAGAGGTTTGCTTGTGAGTTCATTTGGATTGTTTCAGTCGCAAGCGGAGTGCGTTGGGGTGCGAGGATTCTCCTTTTTCCTGTGCTACCCACCCTGTGTGTGCGCCTGCGGAATGGGAGGTGGGTTCAAGCAATGCCAACTCTTTCTGGGCGAGCTTGCACGGACCTCAGAGAGAGCAAGAGAGCGCAAGAGAGGGGCTTCGCCAGCCTTGGCAGAGGAGTCCTCACAGTGGGAGGACGGGCAATGAAATCCTACCCGGGCTGTTGCAGAAGGACAAAACCCTACACCAGAGAGCAGTAAATAGGTCATGTCTTTCACACTTGATACACCACTCCCATTTAATCCTGTCCCCTCCTCTTCCCATGTATTTCCTATCCAAAAATTCCTGACTTCATTTTTTTCCTCCCTTTCTACCATTGTTGGAATATGATTTAATCACAGCCGGCTCCACCGGGGCGACGGCGGGGCAGAAGTGCCTTGCAGCGGTGCTGTGCGCCTGTCTGTCTGCAGCCAGCTCGGTGATAAATCACTTCACTGGAAGCTCAGCACGTTTGGTTTTGGTTGTTGTTGTTGTTGTTGCCTTTTCCCTCCTCCTCCCTTTCTGTAGACGAAAAGAGATGAAAGATGAGCTGTGCTGAAAGCCATTCCCACACGCACCCCACTCCTCGGAGGGGTTTGCAGCTCGGGATGTGATACTCCCTGTGCTGGCAAGTCCAAAATGCTGTGCAGTCTGCTATTGCATAAATGCTGCAGGGCTTCACGGTTGCTTCCCGTGCTCCAGGGAAGACAGGAACATACTCAGGCTGCTGGAGGAGGATCTTCAAGCCTCAAGAGTGGGGGATGTTGTCTCCAGCAGCAATTTCTTGCACAGCTGCCCAAGTTTGCAGCAGGAACGGGTCTGCTGGGTGCGCTGCTTGGCTGCAGACAAAGTGGTGCGGAGCAGGGGACTCGAGCAGCCCTCAGGCACATTTTTGCACTGCTGGTGCTAGGGTTTTGTGGGGAAGTGTCAGGGTGTATTCCAGGTTTGCTTTACCAGTCTATTTAGGCAGATGCAGTATTGAAACTGATGTAAATTATTATTATTATTTTAAATGCATTTTGGTCAAAAGAGCAGGTTTGCACTAGATCATGACCATGGTGTCTCTGTGTGTGTATCTCGGCTTGGTTATTGAGGACTGTGTGCGAGGCTTTTGAAAATTGTGCAGGGAGGAGAGTACAAATTTGCTTTCACATACATCCAACTGGCCTTTATTATCTGAAAAAGTCATTCTGGCCAACATCTTCCACACTCCTGGTTCAAGTGGCAGGAAAAACAAGGATATTCCTCAATGGAACAATGCCCAGGCAGGAGCACGGTGTCCTGGGTTAGGAGCAAGCATTTCATGTGAGAGCAGGATTAGGTGGCAGGTGACCATGACATCTCTTCCAGTCCCGCATCCCTGCTGGACACCTCATCCAACACGTGCTGAGGCAACTGGAAAGATTTCCCACTTACTGCACAGTGTCTGACCTCAGCCTCGAGCATCTGTGCTGCCACTGGGTGCCTGGACAAATCAGCGCTGTGAGTCAGACAGAAACCTCACCCACTGTCTTTAGCAGATTTACCTCTGCAAGGCTGCTGCAATTAATATTTCCTCCTGCTCACAATAGGCTGAAGGAGCTTCTGCTAAAGGATGAGCTCTGCCTGCACTTCTTTTGATTTCATTGTGTGCCCTTGATCTGGAGGCACAACTGCCTGTGCAGCTGCTGGCCCGGGTCAGTCATAATGCTCTGGGCTATCTTAAACTTTACAGGTGGTATTTTGGGGTGTTGGCTTGTTTTTTGGTAGTTTTTTGTTTGTTTTGTTTTGTTTTGTTTGGCTGTATTTTTCTTCACAGCCTGGGTCATGTTGATCGAATTGAGATAAGGGATGATTACACAGCAGTGGCTGAAGGACCAGGGACTGCCCAAGAACAGGACCTGGAACAAAGCCCAAGCTCCGTGCTCAGTGCTAACTCCTGACCTTGTGGAGCAGCTGCTCCTACTGCACTGGCTGCCTAGGGGTAAGGGATTTGCCAGCAGGACCCCCTGAATTACAATTTTTCCCACTTGATCCTTCAGGTGGTGCCTGAAAGGTGAGCAAGAAGGTTTCCTAGCATGCAGGCAAGCACAGAATAGTTTATAACTGAAACGACCCATGTGCCAGGGGTTTTCCGTGCTCTCCGCTGTGTAGCTGGACAGTGCACAGCTGTGTGTGCTGGGAGGTGGCACACGGGCTGGGCATGTCCCTGTCCATCCTCCCACCCTGCAGTGCCAGTGCGACGGATGCTGCTCTGTCCCAGCAGCACAGCTTGCTTTAGGCATCATCCCTCCTTTCTGCCTGGCACAACTGGAAGCAGCTGGTTTTTCTCTTTTCAAGTCTCAGCAGGAGACTGTCCAGGAAGCGCTGATCCTCAGTCTGCTGCCAAGCCCCCTTCCCAGACTGTACCAAGCTGCAAATTCTGGTTTCCCACCAGAAAAGAAAAAAAAAAAAAAAANAAAAAAAAAAAAAAAAAAAAAGACATCCGTGGAGTCTTTTATTGATTAAAACCTAAAAACAGGACAAGAACCGCAGTGCAAAATGCAACCAGCAAACAGAACAACCTGTGACTGTCTGTCACTTATCTAATGGGTTTTCTACGCCTTGCTTGGTGCAAAATACTCCAATCCGGGGCTGCCAGCCTGGGTTGCGCAGAGCAGACAGGGCCTGACTGATGCTCATGGCTGCCACGAGGCCCTGGGGTGCAGGCAGAGAAGGCGGCAGCCCAGGGACGTGGTTTGGGCTGCCTGCAGCTCACCCCTTGCTCCTTTTCCTCGGACAGCTGCGCGCGAAGCGAGCGGCGAAGCGGTGGCAGCGCTCAGTCTCTGGAGCCGGCGATGCGGTCCACCTGCAAAAAGGAGAAGCAGCCATGAAGAGCAGAGCCCTGGCAGCTGGGCGGGCATCCAGCCGCGCTCCATCCTGCCAGTCCAGGGATCCACAGCGTGGGGTTTGGAAAGCCCTGGGGATGAGGCTATCTGTTCTCTGCGGTGTTAATCCCGCGCTTAGATAAAGCAGGGCTTTGTGTGTGCGGGATAACGATCCAGGCTCGATGGCATTAGTCACTGTAACCAAGATACTACAGGAAAAAGCGTGACGGGGTGGGTTAATCCTGGCTCTCGAGGGACACATGACGTCGTGTAGCTCAGCTCTCTCTCGCCTCTCTGTTAGTGCCCACAGAGGCTGATGCTACCTCCTCTGCGCCTTTGGGGCCCTGGAGGGAGCTTGCGAGTAGCTGCACAGCACTCTGGGAGAGCTGGGTGTTCAGAAAGTAGGGTTTGTGGTTTTGGGACACTGAGGTTCCTATTGCAACATGCTGGGCAGGCTCCAAACGGGGTCATTTGCTGCAAATCCAGCACTGACATTCCCCATCTTGGCTGTACTGCACCAGCACCCTGGCAAAGCTCTGGCTCTGGAGGGACTGAGAGTCTGAGGAATGAACTGGAGCCCCCAGACTCATTTGGGGAAGGCAGATACCATAGTTAGCAGTGTCGGTGGCAGGCTCTGTGCCAGGATGGGTGCTGCTTTGATACAGCCTGTGGGTCATGCAGGACCACTCGCTTTGGGGTTTTCTACCTGTTTGGGGTTTACTACCTGTTTGCATTCTGGGAAGCAGCATCCACCCAGGTTACATATCCTTAGGAGCCCCTGTGGTTCCTCCAGGCTTAGGTGCCCTAAACCATGCCCTGGTGCAGGGAGACCATGGGAACACAGTGAGATGAGGGTCACAGTGCTGCTTACAGCAGCTTATTNCCCTGCATCTGGCACTTAGAGCTGCTTAAATGCTAAAGAACTGCATTAACGTTCAGAACAACTTCTTTTTTCGAGGGAGGTGGGAAAGGAGATGTCTGCAGACTGGTGTCGCTTATGGAAGAGTTTCTGGAGCTGCCGGCATGCGAGGAAGGGACACGGTTAGTGTCGGTGTCTTTCAGCTCTGCATGGAAGAGGTGGTTTTGCAGGGTGACGTGAGGTGCCAGCTGACATCTGAGTGCACCCTCTTGCTATGCCACTGCCTCTCCTTGGCTGGAAGGGAAACCTGGGCTTGGCTCTCCCCTGTCCTGTGGTAGTCATTCATTGACAAGTTCTTTTGCATTCTCCTTCCTCTATTTTTCCAGCCATAGAATAATGGCAGATATTTCCCTTTGGAACAGGACTTCCCATAGTGACTGAAACAAGCAGAAAAATGTCAAAGACTACAGCATTCCCAGGCTGGTGAGCCTTTCTCCCAGCCTAACATCTCCCTGCTTGTTTCTACCTATAAGAAAAGTGTTTCTTAGCTGATGTTTCCATGGTGTTAAAGCCCAGGTCTCCCTTCAGTTCTCTTTTTTCTATGCTAGTAGTAACCACCCACATCCACTGAAGAACAGTTTATCTGGAGCTGTGACCAGCGTACCTCCAGTCATCCACAACCCCCCCGGCTGCTGGTCGCATCAGCTGGTGCATTAAAATGAAGACAGCCACAAATAAATTACTTGCTTTATTGCTTTTCCATGTAGTGTGTGCTCCAGTACCACTTGGACACGTGGCAACCCAAATGAGGCTCTTCTTAGAGATGCGACAGAGGTTTTGAGCTGCTTCAGGAGCAGGTTTGAGCTTTTGCTTTGTCTGGCAGCTCATGCAGAGCCGTGCCTCCCTGTCAGCAGCACCCTTTGCCTCCTTCCCCTTTCAGGAGGAAGCCACCAGCAAGGCTGGCAAAGCCCTGGGAACCTCCCTCGCACAAGCGATTCTCAACTTCTTGCTGCCGAACAGCGATCAGCTCCCTCCCGAGTGCTGGGTCCACAACAAGCCCTTGTCCCCGGCTGGCAGCACCTGGGGCGCTGCGGGCAGATGGCTTCAGTCCCCGATGATCCCTTCATGGAGCCTGTGACCTGCAGCCCCCGCAGCCAAAATCCCCTCCTAACCCGGCTGCTCTGCTTGCAAGCAGCTAGCTCGTGCTTGCCTCGAGCCCCACTTGCCCCGTGCCTTACTTGGACGTGGTCCTGCAGGGACCGTCCTCCAGGCAATTCATGCGTCCTACACATTGAGCTCTGTCGTGAGCCCTTCCCGAAGGCTGTCTGCCAATTATGCTAAGGGAGGTGACGTGGCTGTTCCGTAGGCTCAGGCTCCCCTGTGGAGGGGAGGGGGTGAGGACCGCTGCTCTCCTTGAGCAACAGGATCCGTGAGCAGTGCAGTGCACGAGCACTGGGTCCTCCTGGTGTGGCTCAGCGGGAATTTTTCCTGTGTGCATCACTTCCAGCTTGGTGCAACTCTGAAATCCCCCCCTAAATTCCACTCGGCTGTGGCTGGCTGCACAGGCTTGATGTTACACTACAAGGGAGCGTGAATGTGAGCATCCTGTCTTGGCTTGGGGCGTGCGTGACTTAAGTTTTCCCAAGGTGGACCCGTTGGGGCTGCTTGGATGGATGAGAACTTTGATTTTTAGCAGTGTTTCCAGTTGGGCTTGGCAAAGCTCTTCTTCCTGATGATGGGAGATGCTGCAAAAAAATGCAAGAGGGAATGCAAGTCCCTGCCATAGCTTAGAGTGGAGCAGTCCAGCCGGTGACCATGAGGGCTCTTCTGTCTGTTTGCCCAGTGCTCTTGCAAAGGTCTTGTGGTGGGGCTGCAAGTGCTGGACAGGAGGTTTCATGGGTTAAGCTGGGCTTTCCCAGTGCGGGCATGCCAGTAGCTAGGACTCATAGCCCTGAAGGATGGCTTTGGCAATGAAACCAACTTCCAGGCACAACTTCAAGAGTTGCCAATGCGATGCGAGTCATCCCGTGACAGCAGGCAGTGTCTCGCCCAGTACTGGGTGCTAGAAAGCACCCACCTGTGAGCTTCAGGAAGGCTTCTTCCAGTGGCAACTGGTGTCAGTGGAGAGGAGAGGTGGCATCTCCAGCAATGTCCCACTGGTGCACGTGGTGCCATCATTTTGGGCACAGGCGGATATGAGAGGAGCGGGGAGGTGCCGGTCCCTTGTGTGCTGGTCCTGTCCCTTGCAGGTTTGCTGACTGCTTCCCCTTCGCGGTGTCCTTTCGGCACCGGCCAGGTGTGAGGTTTGCCCGGGCGGGGTCATTTCCTGCCTAACAAGGGCTTTGGGTGCCCCCATCCCACCATGGCCGGGCCCCGCTGTGCCGACGCGTGGGCCCTTGGAGCCCCGCTGGCGCTCGGCTGCGAGCTGCGTGGTGCTGCGAGCATCTCCGGTGCGCCTGGGCTCCCCGCCGCTTTCCAGATCCGGTGTTACAGCAACGCTGCTGCTCGCCGTCCAGACGCAGGCGAGCAGCTTGTTTGTTTAAAGTTGTTTCCATAGGAATGTGTAAGGTTCATGGGAACATATTTTATTTGACCTTAACAATAAAGAATGAGACTGGGGAGGGGGGAAGGAGTCCTGTCACGTCTGGTTTGTGGGTCTGATTTCTCTCTGAGGCTGGGTAACCTCTTTAGCAGTGAATGGACCGTCTTGGCAAGCCAGCTTGCTTTTTTTCCTTCTCTTTTCCTTTTTCAAATGCCTGCAGTGTATCCCAACCAGCTCATAAAAGCATGGAGGTAGGTCAGAAATAGCCTCTTCAAGGCACACAGGGCAGCTTTTGGGTCAGGCTTGCAGTAGTCCAGAAACCCTGAGCAGGAGGTGAAGAAAAAAAAAAAAAAGCCGGATTGTCCAAGTGCAAGCGCAGGTTGCACCGCCGATGCTTGTGACTGGTCACAGTTGTCCCCACAGTCTGTCCCTGTGTGCATTTGTGGCACTGAAGCAGTACCTAAGGCTTTGCCTTCTTGCTGCTGCGGGCAAGGACAGGGCTGCTCCCCGGTGTGTCACCTGCAGCAGGCAGGGCTGTTGCTCCTCAGACCCTCCAAGCTGTAGGAGCTAGAAATGTGGCAAGCCAGAAAGAGATGTAACGGCAGCAGTGAGATGCTGGAAGAGCAGCCCAGCAAAGAGGGTGTGTGGGCAGCGGGGAAGGCAGCTACTGAACTGTGGACCTGACCAGGAGGCTCCACCGAGGTGATGCTCCATCCCCAGATAGTGTATTTAAATGTTTCCCAGGGAGACCCATCAGCTGTCTCTAAAGCTAAGGCACTTAACTGCTCCTTGTTAGCACTCTGAGTGCCGTGGGGGCCGCTATGGCACTGCAGAGTGATGCTGCGGGGCTGGCGAAAGCACCGGGAGCTCAGGTCCCACCAGCCCATCAGGCAGGGCTGTACGGGCGGCACCAGGTGTAGCTTCACTACACCACAACAAGCACAGCTGTCTGCTTTTTTTAGGGGAAAAAAATATGAAAATAACTTCTGCTACTTTCTAAAGAGGTGTAAAGAGTGGTTGCTTTTCTCAAATCAAAAAGGAAATGCAGTCTGCGAACACCAGGCTGTCCTGCACAGCAAATCTCATTAATATGTAAGAAAGACTCTGCTGATACTTGGTGTTTCTGTGAAATACCGCCCTGGTAACTGGGATCCAGCTTTACATCATCCCCTCCTTGTCCCACCTATGTCCAGGAAAAATGCTGCAGTGTGCTGGTCTCCTTTCCAAGCCTCTTCCCGTCCAAAAGGAGCCTGGGGTAAGAATTCCCCATGGGCTGCCAGCTTCCCACTCAGCATCTCACAGTCACCCAGGAACGGGCTTTTCGGCAGGGAGGTGGCATTTCTCTGATCCCAGCTGCTATAGGGGTGCTTTCTGCACGAGCAGCCATTGTACAGGGCTACCGGCGTGCTCCACGGGAGTGAAGAGCCATTTCCACAGAGCAAAGGGAGGAGAAGGTGTTGAATTAACACCGTGCCCCTGGGCTTGGCTCCTCCTAGCAAGACCCGTGCCCAAGGGCGAGCACTGCTTTATAGCAGCAAAGGAGTCCTATAGGTAGATCAATTACAGAAGCTCGCATGGATGTGTGGCCAGCAGTTTGAGGCTCAGCACAGAAACTATTCCGAAGGTCCATACACAGCTCGCGCGAAGGGCAGATGTCAGAAAGCAGCTTGCTCTAGAAGGGCCAAGGCGTACTTTGGGGCAGGCAAGTTATTATAATTTATTCAAACCAAGTGCTTATACCCATCTGTAAATCTCAGCATCTGGGAGCTTATTTATCTTGAAATGTCATGTAGTACACAAGACCAACTCTACCAGGGATTAAAGAGTTTCTGTGCCAAGGACCCGCAGGTCCTTTGCCCGCTGTCTCACTGCTTTTAGTCAAATTGGGCTTTCAGGAAGTGGGTTTCTTGCAGCCAGAGTTCAGGCCTGACTTGCTAAGGACCCTGGCTGCATTCCTTTGTCGCTGTCATTTTTATTGGCTTAAGCACAGCGCATAGCGTGTGTGCTTAGCTGTCACACACGGGGAAACGAGCAACTGAGAACCCTGGCAGTGGCTCGTGTTTACCTGTTCCCTTGCTCTTCAGACAGAGCAATTCTTGGGACACACTGAAGGAACAGGGACTCCTGTGCCTAGAAATGCAGCCAGGGCTGCAAAAGCAGCAGGTGAGGATCTCAGGTGTCGGAGCTGCAGGGGAGAGCCCAGGAACGGGTGTCCTGTGCGAAAGGAGGGAGCCCGAGCACGGCACAGCCCCGGAGCACCCGGGGGTGATGCAGCACACAGCCACCCTGCCTCGCTGCCTCCTTGCAACGGTCCCTCTCCTTTTAGCGGCCTGAGCAGATGGGACCTACAGCTGCAGCAATGAAACCAAAGCTTTGATCTTTTACTTGTTTTTGTTTATCACTGTTTCACAGTGCTGTTTACTTCTGCAGCACTAAGCAAGCAAAAGCGGACAATCTTGCTCCCAACATCTGGCTATAGTTTTGTGCGTAGGCACTGACTTTAATTGCGATACTAAGGATACGTGTGCATTGCTTCAAGGCACTAGCCTTCAAAAGCAGTCTTGTTGCTGTATTACTACTTGTACACAGAAGGTATTTGTAACAAGAGCAAGTCCAAGCTGCTCACTTTATCTAGGAAAACAAATGATTGTGTTTGATATTCTTCCCCTGCAGAGGTGAAGGCCCCTGAGGAAATTAATTCCTGAACGGCTCCGAGTGGAGGAGCAGTGGAATTTCAGATGGGTTTTGTCATTGTGGCCTTCACTTACAAAGCTGCCCGTGCATTTTTTTAGGCATGAACAATCTCTAAGCCCCCAGCTGTTGCCTTACAAGAACGTGCACTCGATCATACCACCTCAGCACCCGCATCAGTCCTGCACTGTGAAGGGCTCGGCCATGGTGCTCCCAGCCTGCCTGGATGTTACCCAAACCAGGGGCAGTTACCAAAAAGCTGAAAAAGGAATCGTAAGTTTCAAAATTGTGTGGAGCATGTGCAAAGATGACTGAGCGCAGGTCATGTCTGGGCTGCGCTAACTGCTATTTTGTCTTATCTAGTAATAGAAAGTGGTTGTTAAATCAGAGTTAAGGTACAGAAGGTAATACCAACTGTCCTGCCTTAGGGGTGTTTCGTGGGCTTTCCTCTTCACTGTTTTTGGTTAGTGGCAAAATCATGGTTAGAAAATGACAGTTGAAATATATATCAGACATGTTAAAAAAAAAAAAAAAGCCTGGGCAGTTAGAGAGTTAAACCCCTGTGTCATTTTCTGCTTTGCACATACTGCCCTTAACTTTCACAGGGGTTACCTATTCTTTAACAGACATTAACTAAAGACCAGTAATTCAGTTTGTTTAATGTAGGGCACTTGATTTTATTCAAAGGGTGAGATACAAAAAAGTAAGCAAAAAGACAGAACCCAAATTATAAAACACTACAGACAAAAGTAAGACATCTTCTGCATACAGCACACAACAAGAAACAAGATACAGACTGGTCCCCACAAACCAAGCCAGCTGGATATGTACAAGCAGAGTACATACAGAAGGGAAGAAATGGTGGTATTTGCCATTTCAAATGTCTATTTACACAAACTGAATAGAAGGCAAATAGTTTTTCCTTTTATTCAAACCCAATACTTCTTTGTTTCTTCTTCTTCCTGTTTCTGATGTGGAGAAGGGACTCCAGGCTTTGAGGCAGGTTTAGTATACTCAGGTAGGACCTAAAATCAGCCACAGCTAAACACCGATGTGCTGCCACACGGGCCCAGTTTCAATTCCCCCCATTTATCTTACATGCTTGCTGCTGCCAGCCACCTACTCGTGGTGTCAAGGACCACTAGTAACTACTAGAGAGGAGAAAAGCCTTATTTTGCACTAATACGTTGGTCTTCCTTGTGCCTTTGGATGTTTCAATCTGCAGCCTAGTTTGTCTAGGCTAGCGTCAAGGCTCCAAACGGAGCAAGATTACACGTTGTGTCATACCCATGAGATTCCTCCCACTGGGCTCCAAAATGGTCTGTGAAGCTTTCACTAATGCAGCTCTTTAAATACAAAGGGGTTGAGACTTTCTGAATGAGGAGGTCAAGGCAGCTCTCTGGCTCGAAGAGCATCTCCGTGGCAGTGGTACACAACCACCTTCCAGTCAGTAAGAGCATGCCAAAAAGGAGACAGCACCTCCCATGTCATCGCTGCACCTTACAAAGACAAGGCTACCCAAATTCAGTTTGGGGCTCTTTGTAAGAATGCGTGTGCAGACAGTGCTTCCTCATCTGACAAATTCAGGAAAGAACTGTCTACAGCCTTTCTTCAGGACAGCTACCTTTCTGAAGGTACACCAACCCTTCTGACAGAAGCATGCTCCACATACAAATTAATTTCCTACTGCTGGAGGAATAACCTAACAGTGTGGAATTTGACTGAGATCTGTGACACAGAAATAACGTGCTGAGCCTGAAGTTCTCTGGTCTTGGTATTAAAAAACCCCTAAGACCTACGGGCTCGTGCTTCCCTTTAAGCCTCTGCAGACATAAATGAGGAAAACAGTTACTTCAATCAAAATAAATTCTGACAAATGTATGCAGTACTAGGCAGCTGCTATTCCAAAGACAAAGGCCTTTATCTGTATTTACCTGTGGCTCAATTTTAGTGACAGGGCTATTGAATTTTCGAACACCTCAGTTAGGAAGGAGGGAGTTTTACTGGCTCAGTAAGCAAAACATTCATTCTGGAGAGCAGAAGACTGACTGGCTGTTAATAAATATCACAAGACATTCTAAAAGTTTTCTAGGGAAAAGAGAAACATCATCTGTTCATCAAAATGCAACACATCTACACAAAATGAGGTAAGGAAAGCTAGGAAGAGTCCTTTATACATTCTCACTTCACACAGGCATAGCAATTAACAACAATGAGATGCTTTACGGATTCCCTACCATGCTCATCAGAGAAATTCTTCATAGCAAGTGTGCTCTACAGCATTCTTTGATGTCAAGCATTACAACATCCGATAGCCTAGTTGCAAGTAGCAACTAAACCTCTGTTTTGGCAGGCAGAGTTTTGTACACTTCAGGCAGTTTGCTGGCAACTTGCAGAATGCAGGGGGTGAATGCTACCTTTACTTCTGACAAATGAAGAATCTGTCATGAGTTTTAATGCCTTAAATTACTAAGAATAAGGATTTGTCTATCACAGCATTAAAACCAAATAGCTGAGCAATATCTGTACAGTTACACCCAACAGGAGAGCGTCAGACTTACATTTCTAACAGAATCCTGTTCTTTGGTCCTCTTTGTACACAGCTTTCTTTCATAAATATTTAACAGCCTGCATTATCAAACTTTTACGGAACAGCAATCTGTATTTTAACAGGGATGTCTACCATCCTGTTTGCTAGGAGACTTGGTAAGCCAACAGACAATCATCTGTTCAAGGCTAGGTAAAAGCAATGCTTGTTGCTTTTCTTCTGAATGGAATACGAGAAACAGATCTTAAAGTAATTCTCTTGTAGGTTCTTTCCCATTAGACCCCATGCTAACAAGAACACAGGATGTGGTACCGCAGGTCTTTATGCTGGGGGGTGGGGGGAAACCCTCTCTTGGTTCCCACCCTCCGTGTTAAAGGTTCACAAGCTTCCCTTCTCTTAAGCAAGCCCACTCTCCTGAGTGGGAGATGGAGGAAAAGGAGCTGTCTCCAAATTGTTAGTATTGAACACGCGTTGGTTGTTCCTTAAGGAGAAGTATCCTCTCAAACGAAGCAGGGAAGAAGTCTACTGGTCATGTTTAGGCAGAGACACGTAACTGTTACGAGTTAGTGCCTCATAAGCAAACGCTGTACAAACAAAATGCAGTATTTACTACTTTGCTCTTAAACAGACACTGGCAGCACAATGCATTCATAAATTAATAGTCTGAATACAATGTATTAATTAACATACATACATTGGCTTTGAGAAACTGTTTCCAGGCATGCAGCATTTTACTCTCATTAACATAATAAAACAGCATTGAGCTGATACTGAATTGAAGTTAAATAGGTTACTGTGGTTTTATATAAAGTAGAACTGCTACAGACAGTCTTTGGAAACACCTCGGTCTGAGCAGTGGTCTTCTACTGTACAAGTCAGGCTGGATTACCACTACTTTGCAATAGTCTCACATCCTGCTTAAGGACAGCCAGGTTTACATTTGTTAAAGCAGTTTTGGGGGGGCAGTAAGTGATCTGGAATATTCACCAGGACTTGGCAAGCATTGCTTTATGCCTTGTTGTGTGTTTTTTTTTTTATGTTGCACGTATAAAGCTAATTTTAAACCCATCAAACTGGTAGGAAATTCACTTTCTTGCATTAGGAAACACCTAGCTAACTGCCATTTAATGACTTTTTCAAAGTTGGTGTTAAGTCCTGAAGGCATATTTTCTGTGTAAGTTCTGATTCTCTGCAAACCTGTTATAAAATTATCAAAGTATATTTCTGTCACGTCTATCAAGCCTTTATCCCCTCTAATTTTAAACCAGCTGAATTTGACACAATCACATATGCCACTACAACTGTACAAACTGCTCCTAAATAAACCAGAACCCATGCATTTATTAAGGGACTTTGTCTAATGTAATAAGCCTCAGAAATGGAGATCTAGTGTCGTCTCTGTCTGAGAGACAAGGCAGAAGCTTTCTTCTGCACATTCAGACTACTAAGTGACCTGCAGCAACATAAGGCCCATTCCTTACGATCTGTTTTGTAGTGCCACAGTGCTCAGTTCAAGGGGAAGAATCTTCATCCCTCAACACAGGAAGAGTGCTACTTGTTTACAAAACAAACACACAAAAGAAAACCAACAAAAAACACCATCAACAAAGCACCAGCACCACCACAAACTGAGCACTGTCATATTCCTCTTTTTTCCCCCACTTCGGTATGCATCCATGCTGAGTCAGACACTGCTTCCACTTACACCTGAAGGCGCGAGTTCCACTGTCTTCATAGGCACAACTACAGATACCTGCTGGTGTTACATGGTGCGTTGTGGCCCACCGAGCCTACGAGATTGTCAGTTGCTAGGTATTTGGCATAGATAAAATCTTTCTGAAGCAACATTACTTTCTTAGCACATTTACCACGTGCCTAAAATTTCAGAGGTTGTTGACAGGTCAGTTGAATTCCCTTTTATAAATGAGGCAGAAATTGACCCAAATGCTTGTTTACAGTTTCTCTCACTGTTAAAATACCTGCACAAGCATGACCAGTAACAGCTCTTGTTCCAGTTGTATACTCTGGTATCCTGCTTCACTGCCTGAGAGCATGACAGGTAATTCACTGAATGGTTTCTCATCAATGACTGGAACAAGCCACACTGGATAAGAAACAACGACAGTATCTGAAAGTAAAGTGAAGGGCCCCATACCTAGAAGGCTCAGTAATCTTTAAAGAAAACCATTTAATATCTTGCATGGAAATCTATTGTTCAAAAACCCAAAAGCTATTGACATAGCATGTGGAATCAATTTGACAATCACTAATGTAATGGAATTACGGTGATCTTGTACACAAACAATGATTTACCAAAATAAGATTTACCTAGGGGACTTTAAAATCAAGTTATTTTGGTACCAAAAAAAGTCTTTCATTTAATTCCCCTTTGCCCCTATGATTCAGATGATCTTTCACTCTACAGTTACGGACTTGGCCAGATTTCTTGGAAAATCAACCTGCAGAGAGGGAGGAGAAAGAAGATGCTTGTGAGTATTTACAAACTTTCTTTGTGTATAACTTTGTAATGTGTGGAATGCTTGTGCTGTGTTTAAATTGAAAAATGACTGAACACATTTTCCTGTTAACTTAGAATAATCGGTGCCAAAAAAAGTCCATCGACCTCAGTTGTTACAACTCTGTCAAAAACTAAGGAGTTAGTCCCTTCAGTGTACGTTGTTACAGGTCTCAAATGATAAAAGGTCACTGCAGTAAGTGGGAGAGGCCAGTGTCTGTATTAAGACCAAATAACTAACACAAACAGACTCTGTTTTTCAAACATCCTTCTGTGGATTTTTAACTTCGTTTTAGCTTCCTACCAGCCTTCCAGCAACAGCACGCTTATACCAGAAAACAGACACGTCCAAACTCAAACTGCATGAGACTCAGCCAAGCGTCGTAGACTGCCTTCATCTTTTGTTCACAAAAAGCTTCTGCAATTGCCAGGTCTACCACTCAACCTGGCAGTTCCAGTAGCTCAAGCAATCACACAGACAACCCCCACAGACTTCCAACTTCACCCAACACATCTTTTCCAGACCTGTAGACAGCAAACACAAGTGCCGGAGGTTAGGAAGGAAATGCTGTACTTACATCGTATCCTCTGAGAACTGCAAGGTGGAAAGCCAGAAGCTGAAGAGGGATAACGCTCAGGATCCCCTGCAGACAGTCCACTGAATGGGGAACTTTGATCGTTCTCTTATTGTTCTTTATTGTCTCGATGTCTTCCTTATCACAAATGATGACAGGTCGCCCCTGCAACAAAGGGAAATGTTGAAGAAAAACAGGTCTGGAAGGTTCTTTTCTCACTTCATCACTGGTGGCAAGAACTTTTTACTTAATTTAAAACAAAACAGCTTAGCATCACATGGGCATCCCTGTAGCATATTTTAAAGGGTAAGGAAACCACACTAGGCTTCTGCATCTGCTGCCTTATGCCAGTGAACTGTTCTTATCGATTAAAAAAACAACAAAAAATTATCAGTGCATTCTGCAATGGCATGCCTGTACAGTTTGAAGTGTTATCTTTTCTGAGATCTGACAGAACTGGGAAATCCCAGAGGTTTAAAAAACAAAAACCCCACACAACAAATAAAAGTTGCTAGTGATTGTTTTCTAAGCTAGTGAAATAGTGTTAAAACTGCAAACTAGCCTAGCATTACAGGTTCTGGAGGACGTATCTACTAATGTTTTGGACCTAACCCACACTAATACAAAGTTCTTAGTCTCCAGCTTCTATTGCCCTGTAAAACCTGTTGCAAAGATATTCTTCTGAAGTTTAAGGCTGAAGATAGTAATCTGTCTCTCTCCTATCTTTCTTGCAATACTGCAAAAATTGTATGTGAAAAGCCCACAAAGACTATCTACTGAACTCACATTTTAGGCAGTGACACCAAAGCAAGTAGTTTTGGTGCCCTGCAAAACTCCTTCTATTTTACAACCAACATTTCTGATTCACTGTAAAGTTTTACAGGTACTTACTTGTCGTGCAATGACCTGCTGAAGAGCGTTCTGGCACTTAGCATACGTATGGTCTCTCATGATGATCATGATAACGGGCATGAGTTTGTCCACCAACGCAAGAGGGCCGTGCTTCAGCTCACCTGCCAATATCCCTTCAGAGTGCATGTAGGTAATTTCTTTAATTTTCTAGATGGGGGAAAATATTCATAAAGCTTTAGGAAAACTTGTGGGTTTTTGGTTTGTTTTTATATAAACATCTCTGTGGCTTCTTCCACTTTCTTTGTAACTTAACTTTGTAAAAGTGTGTTCTGGCTCGCCTCAGATCCAGTATGTGGACAAGCTGGCCTGAAAACTTAAATCAAACTAGTGCATCTGGGTTGAGCTGCTCACAGGCCATCAACACTTACAGCTCTATCGCCAAACCCACCACAGGCCTCATAATTTGCCATCAGTCAACACATATGTCACCATAGTCTTGAACTGGGCAGGCAAATGCAAAGAGGACACATTTGCATGTCCACAGGTGACAGCACTAATACCAAAGCCTCCTCAAAGGTAAAAACCGCAATACACAGGTTCTAGAAAGTATGCGCTCAGTTTTGGATGCTGAACATTCCTGGAAATGCCACCTCAACAGTTCAAAGAACTGATTTTAATAGGGTGCCCAGTCTGTCACAGTAATTCAAGATGGTCCTAAAGCATTCCCAACATGAATGCTGAAACGACATCCTTTCAATCCACCGTAGCCAGCGGCTGTTATGTGACTTGGGTATCTTTACACGGAAGTAACAGCAGTGGTACAGTGAGTTCTAGCTATTTCACCTAGTATGGCAGCCAACAGGCCACAGCTGTTAGCTGCTTTTAAATCAACTTGTAGCCAGGTGTCCAATGTGAGTCCACAGCTAAGTGCATTTGAACCAGTTTTAAACAAAGAAATCTCTTACCAAAGCTCCCTCAAGACACGTAGCATAATGGTAGCCACGTCCCATGATGAGAACAGACTTCTGATGGTATAGCTCTGTGGCTAGCTTCTGGATCTCATCATCCATACTCAGCACTTCTTTAATCAAGTCTAGAAGAGAAGAATTAAAGTTCTGTATGCTTATATCCCTGTGCCTCCCAAACCGTACATACTGCTCATACGTCATATACACAGATAGCAGTGACTTGCAGAAAGAACAGGATCCAGTATTTTAACAGTCCAGAGAGCTCTGCAAGCATCACAGAGAATACAGCTGCAAAGAGTTATTGCTAATAGTCACATTGTACAAATCTCATCCCCTCATCCTTTCAAAAGCAAAGATTAGGCACTGTCAAGTTCACTTGGCAAGGCACAATAAATGCAAGGGTTTCCTACCTGGCAGTCCTTTTAGACCACGCATGATTTCCTTGCGCCTTTCTTGCACAGAAATTCTGTCATCGCACATCATCAGAGCAAACATCACCAAAGAGACAAACTGGCTGGTATAGGCCTAATAAGGGTGGGGTGGGAAAGAGAGAAAAACTTGTCATTAAGACAGTAAGCAAATTGTTGTCACCTGCTACAACTTCCTTCAACTACCTGTTGACTTTATTCTTAATATGTTACTAAATGGCAGCTTGACTTCCAATTAAACAGGGAAGATGAACATAAATTTCACAGGGCATTTGCTCAAATGCAGGCTTGCAATGGCACAATCTCCTTGAACTCCAAGAGCTTAAGATACAACAAGCAAAGTGGAACATTTCTGGGATTCCTGGCAATTATCCTATTTTGTGACTATAGCTGTGCCCTTCTTTCTGTATTTGAGCAAGCAAATGATGAAAACACTGAAGACAAGCAGACCCAACGACTGGCGATGTACAGTGGAAGCCCACCGCTACATCTGGCCATCATGACAGGACAGTTGGCTGTAGTTTTTTTTTGGACCACATTCAAGGAACGCAAAGGCTATTGAACAGGTAGAGTGATTTCCCACCCCTCCTCCCCGCAGTTCTTTAAGAACAGATTCTGAACTCTTCACCTTGCAAAGGCTACACGTTTCTCTAAAAGACCACAGTGACTGGTATCACTGACTTTGGGGAAAAATTGTCTGCACAGCAAAGTGAAATTGGTGCTCAAGGCAATTCTATCATCTGCAAAACCGTCTGAGGCATAGTATCCAACATCTATTATAAAGAAGTCCTTAAAAGACAAATGTTATGAAATGGTCTGTAGTGCCAACCTGGGACTGAAGCTGCTTAGAAATACGATTAAGGTTTGTAGTGATCCTGTCCCTTTTTAAACAGCAATCAAACAAACTTTCACGTTGATATATTGGAGAAGAATTAAATAGCTCTGAAGGAATCTAGAAAAGCTTCAGTTATGCTCACTAGCAGAATTTGATACAGAATGGGATCTACTTTGTTTTGGGTGGCACACAGTTAAAGGTTACAGAAGCAAATAGCACTAAACAGACATATTAACAATATTTGGGTTGTTTATAATATGTTCTCAAAATGAACCTGAATATACAACCTTAGGGGAGAATCTCTTCAAGTTCATATTCATATATTCGCAACTTTGGTAACTCCCCACATCACCAGAGAGAAAATGCCCAGTTCAGTTATCTCCTAACTATAACGTTGGCTATGTGAAAACAACCTAGGGACAAACAACTCGTTCAAGAGTTTCTTGCAGGCGACTCATGAATTTTCCATGATCAAATTCCCCAGTGAACTATTAAACTCAAATGTGGTTTTTGGCTGAATTTATGTAACAGATTGACATCATTTTGCCTCTAAATATAACTAAATCAAAGCAGATTTCACCATGCAGAAGCACTTCATCGAAATGAAATGCAGCAAAGCAAGTTATTTTATACTGTATCACGCACAGCCAGATGCATCAACCAGAGAATAACTCCTAGGTGGATATAAATACTGGTTTTCTGTAAAAGACCATTCCCCCATTTGCTGAAGGTATAGTTTTAGTATCACACTTCCTTTGGTACAGCAGTGTGATTAAGGGCAGTTGTGTACTGCCTAAGTTTCCAAAACCCTGTCTTATTATTTCTTTTTCCATCTTCAGACTTGAGTTTGAACTGATTCTGCACCTCAGGACAAATGATGACAGAGACAGAGGAGAGAATTTTTGCATTTTAGGAAATTCTTCCCTCTTAGACCCCTTTGTTTTCAATGTTTAATATTGCTTCCTTATAATATTTCCTTTACAAGCAAAGAAAAAAGCTCTTTGCAAGATGCAAGAAAAGGAATAGTATTGCTGTGCACACGGTCACCGAGTACACAATCAGCAAATGCAACCGTTAAAAAGGGCATGGAAAGCATTCAGAGGGCCCATGTAATAGCCAACCCCTTCACAGGAGATTCAGTAAGATCTATGAACTTGGTATTTACCTTGGTACTGGCAACCCCGATCTCTGGTCCTGCATTGATATGGACTCCACAATCTGTCTCTCGTGATATAGAACTGCCAACTGTGTTGGTTATTCCTACGGTTAAGGCTCCTCGCTCTTTGCAGTACCGAAGACCCATCAAAGTATCTGCTGTCTCACCTGAAAAGACAGATATTTACAATGCTGCAATTTGGTATTGGTTACTGCTGTCACTGCAGATGCAAACAGAATCTCATAGGTCATTTGTCTGCAAGTCAAGGGAGTTGGCAATTATGTCAGACCATGCACACCATGTTTTATCCCTAAAAAGAAAAGAGCAAAATCTAGAAAACACACAACCTCGAAATAGTACTTGTGCTGCTATAGTTAAAAACCAACAACAACAGAAGTCTTTAGTGTATCTTATTTAGCAAAAATAACTTTCTTCCCTTTCCCAGTTACTAAAAATTCACCTTGGGGTGGGGCAGGGGGAACCCATGTATTGAGGATATCTGGACATAACTCAGCAGAAGTGTACAGTGGATACAATAACATTATGTTACACCTAGCCTTTAGAGTCCTCCCACCACATTACTGCCATCAAAACCATACAACTGTTTGGCTTGACGGCGCTCACCAACAAACAGCAAAATCTCTTCTTACAGAAGTCATGTCAAAAACTAGTCACTTCTGTCCAGAACTGTCTGCACTATGCCAACACAAGCTAGGTGAGATCAGACTGCATTTAACATGTTGTTTCAAAAACTCTAGATACAAAGAATCAGAAATAGTAGGTTTAAACAAACTTGACAGATGGGAAAAAAAGAAATCTCATACTGATGATCCCAGCAGTGCTGCTTGTGAGCTGAGCTCCGCAGATGGGACTAGAAACAGAAACTACTGTATTTTCCACCCAGTACTACAGTTTGCCTTTATCCTAAAAGGACACCTCTTTTGAGGTACTCCTGCACATGTAAGGTGACAATAGAAAACAAAACAAAAAAACCACCAAGGGTAGTTAGGTACACTTCTATTTCAGTACATCAATACATAAAAACACTGTCTGCACACTGCATTACTTACTACGAGTCATTTAGGGCGGAAATCTAAGGCTAGAAAAACAGATTTATGGGTGGGGGGAACCAGGGTTATTTGAGCTCAATATTTACTTTGGTTTTGTATTGCCTGATGACTAAGTTTAGGTTCCGGGAAAATTCTTGTTTGCTTGCCACATCCAACGCTTCAGGGGAAAGATGTTTCCCCTTGCGTGCCTTCAGTTGTGTTCCCTGCTAGATTTGGGACAGTGCAACTTATAAGGGGAAGAAGTAACGTGTTCCAAAACCTGGGGAAAACTGCAACACTTATATTAGCTCCCCCTACAAAGAGATGATACTCTAAACTACCTGACACTGAGGAGGAAAAAAAAAGGAAAAAAAAAACCAACAAAAAACTATCTTGCTAACAAAAGAGTATTTTAACCTACAGAGAAAGACTAACCACTAGTTTTAATAACAAAGCTGAAGATCAGCCGTAACAATCTACAACAGTCAATGCAACTAAAATGAGAAAAAAATATTGTCAAGGACAACTGCAATATATTTTGAATAGAATATATCTTT
>VXAL01014709.1:169405-227869 GCA_013399475.1 Chauna torquata
CTTAAGTGTGTGTTTTTTCTCTCCTTCCGTTCCAAGGTTGTTCTATTTTTTCAGATACTCTTCTGTAATAGCTTCATGTCTTTTACGGATCCAATCTGCCATGCAGCTTAGTATCTGGTACTGCTTTAACTAAAGAACTAAAACTATTCAAAAGAAACTATTGACTTGTCTTCATCCAGACCTCAGAGGAATTTTTTTTTTATTTTTTTTTTTATTTTTTTTTTAAGTCTGCTGATTGATGGAATATTTCCTCACAAGGAAAGGAAACAAAACCACTGTTACCACATGCAAGGTTCAGTTAAACAAAATCATGCACCTGATGCAGATGGACAGGAGGAAAACCACTCTGTTTTTTCCCCATCTCTGGTATGCCTGTGCGAATTTCTTTACTTGCACGTATCATGTGCAAATGATTTTCCCTCCCAAGCTAACATTTACAGGAAAGATGTGAGCGAGTGGGTGGTAAAGCAAGACCATACCTGACTGGCTGATGAAAAAGCAAACATCATCTCTGAAGACAGGAGTGTTTCTGTCCAAGAAATCACTGGCTAGTTCAACCATAACAGGTAATTCAGTCAGTTCTTCCAGAACCTGACGGGTCTGGTAAAAGGAGATGACAGAAAGTTACATATTACATCATGTTTAAAACAACCGTGTTTGGAATGTAAAAAAGCCTTCCAGTTGCCACACACAGGAAAATATTACTATCAAAATACATGTAAAAAATTAGCACTGGATTATATTCTAATTACTCAGTATACCCATACTCAAGTCACATACAACTACCTCTGTGAAAAGCTATCCTGCTTTTGGCCCCACAAAAAGCCTATGAGGCTAACTTCTTCCAACTGGTCTTAAAAATTCTCACTTATTATGTAATACAGGGTGTCATTCTGTCAGATTATAACTTGTATTACTGAAGAATCCAGAAGCCACCACCAGTATCCAGGCCAAGCCAGAAACTTGTTTTGGCTAGTCAATTGATTACTATTAACATTATCTTGTAGAGCTAGCCAAGATGAACAAACATTTTGTCTTCTGTTTCTTGTAAATCAGTTATCATAGCTATGTTCCACAGATTTTCTGAGAGAAGCTAAAGGATTCCTCTGTGAAGTTGTGGAGTACTTTAAATTGCAACATTACGGGCTGCCAAGCTACAATCTAAAAAGGCTTCGTCTACAGCCACTGTGTTCTATCCAGCGATTAGGTCAGGCATCAGAGAAACAAAATCACATGTTGCCTGTACACACAGCCAGTACTTCCGTAAGGTATAAAGCAAAACCTCTTCAGCATACTGGTCAAGCACAGAGAGGTCTCTAAGCATGTGCTCTAGCTGTCTCCATAAAGAGCAATGGAGGAAATCATATTTGCCTCATGGCAACTCCTACCTTGCTGCAGCAATTGCATTCTGGAATTGCATTGTCTTTTCCCTTGCCAATTGTCTTTTATGACAAAGTAAGTTTTGTTTTTTAAAGCTTTCCATAGCAATAAAATCAAAGGCAACATTTTCGTAAGTACTCAAGCGCTCACGCTTTTATTTCCTATTGTTGTCACTGGTGATTTGAAAATCTGGTGTATGCAGCTTCAAAAGGGTCTCCACTAATCAGTATGCATTTGCTCAAAATGACTATCTCATCCTTATCCTGCTTGATGGATGCAATATTGTGCCTGCTGTTCAACTCTAGCTACAGTTTCCAAACAGATTAAAACTAACCACTTACTGCAACTCCAGCATGGTAACTTGTCCCACAAGCAATAAGGATTAAGCGACGACACCTCTGAATCTCCTTAATGTGATCCTTCAGCCCACCAAGATTTACTGTAAAGAAGATTCAGAGAGAAAAACTAGGGTAGCCAGGTAGCAGAACTTCTCAAGATTACTGGTGTTAATTCGCAGCGTGTTATGATCTCAATCAACCACTTTGCAAAAAAACTCATCACAAAGAGTAACCTCGCCACCAGAGCATGCGATTAGGGGAGCACTCCCTGTAAGACATGCACATTGTCTTACACTGGCACATTTTAATCTCCCATGTCATCACCTACTTCCTCCTCTGTAAATAACTACTGGATACTGCACTGTCAAAAATAAAGAAGAATTCATCTCAATTACCAGTGTAGTCATCAAAGTTGACCCTTCCTCTCATGGTATTAACAACGGATTCTGGCTGTTCAAAAATTTCCTTTTGCATGAATGAGCTGAAGTTACCTACAAAAAAAAAAAAAAAAAAGAAAAGAAATGAGAAAACTTTAGTTTACCACCTGGTAATTTACATTTTCCCTACGTTTATGGGGAAAAGCTTGGATCAGAGTCACTGACAGGTCAGTTACCAGTCACAGATTACTTTTCATTCCCGTACATGAGTATCTAAGCTGACGTTTCATTTTCTACCAAAGCATCAGCTCATCATGAGAACTAGATTCAAGATACCAGAATGTGTCAACTAGCGGTCAGATCCAGAATGGCAAGCCTGCTAGGGTTCAATCTCAGAAAAAACAGATGCCTCCAAGCAGGAGGCAAAATCCTCAGCCCCACAGTTTTCAGTATGGTGTTAGCTCGAGGGAAAGTCTCATTAGATGTAAGGACAATTTCTTTTGCCATGAAGGTGGTCAAGCACTGGAAGAAGGTGCTCAGAGAGGCTGTGTGATTTCCATCCTTCAACATACTCCAAACACGACTAAACAAGGCCCTGAACACGGTGATCTAGAGGTCCTTTTCAACCTGAATTATTCTGTGACTCCAGGGATTACCTGTGCATCTGCACAGGTAACATTCAGAAGATTTTACCCTTCATAATTTGCTGAAGTTCCATCTGCAGGGTTTGGACAGCACGTCCAGGGTGATCGCCTGCTGTGCGTTTGATCCGGTGGATGGAAAGACGGCCATCGACCACAGCTGCTACATCATCATCTTCAAGGAAAATCACTCTGTTGGTATGCTCAATGACAGCGCTACAAAAGCATACATAATTTTCGCCATAAGATATTATTCGTCACATAAAGATGAGGGCTACAGCCCTACTTATAATCCAACATACAGCTTTTGAAAGTTACTCAATTCAATGGAATTTCTTTTAAAATGAGAACACCACTGTAAAGTACATTTCCACACTACCAATACACCTGGATTTTTTCCACCTATCTCATTATTAATTTCAGTACCTGCTTTAAGAAGAAACTATGAATTCCTCGGACAAAGCAGCATGTGCGGCAGTGCGACCTAACTGATCACTAGAGCTAGAGAGTGGAAGTCAGGAAGAAGGCAATTTGGCCCAACACACAGAATGCTCAACTGCAGGTGCAGAGTTTCTCTCCTTTTCCACTAATAAGCAATTGTCCCTCCCTGCATCTCAGTTTCCCTGTCTGTAAAACTGTGGACACCTGTTAAAGTACTTTAAGATCTGCTTAGACGCATTCCAAGAATTAGGTACTATTGAATACCTTCCCTGCCTGCGGGTTACTTGGGGAGTATCAATATTGGAATTACCAGTGGGGTTTAAAATCTTTGACAAGATTTTAGTCTGTGCTCTCTTACTGGAGCAAGGCAAATGTACTGAAATACATCAGCTCACTATTTTAGTAGTTTTTGCTCTGACTTCGGGCGAGTTACTGAAAAGCTGTCTAAAATCAGAATACATAGGGGTATCCCCAAACTCTCCAAAATGCTCTGACAAAATGAGCTGCAGAAGTCGAACACTGCAGTATTCTTACATTTCTGGAACAAGTATTTATTTCCCTAATATACAGAAAACCACCAGTTCTGGTAAAGCTGCTGTCAAGTTAGTCCCTCCTACCTCCACTAAAATGAGCCACCTTTGATGATAAAGGAACTGCACATGTGCAGAGATCCCTGGAGAAGCGACACAATTCTCCTGATAAGTAGCACCTGTCCTGTTACTTTAGGTCTACACTCTCCCAGGTTTCCTATTACTCACCTCTGGAATCTTATCAACAGGTAAGATCTGCCCCATGCCAGCTATGCTTGAAGAAGGATAACACCAGTACTACAAAGAGAGTTTTCATTTCTTCAACAGAAACGCTCATCTATTCCTCCTCTGCCTCTTTCAGAGCTGCATATGGTAACTAGTTATTGTTCGTAAAACAATGCCAATGGCCACATATACAAAATTTACTATTATTCAAAAAAGAAACCACTTCCTCCCCATCTCCTGTTCAAGGCCTCACTTTTAAAGACCAAATTTTTATATACACTAAAAGATGCTGCAGAACATTACCTAGCATCAGAAGCAAAGTAGTACTCCACAGCTTTCTCCTCAACAGGGAAGAGGCAGGTGGTGCTGTCAACACGGGACAGGTTGCAACTTCCCTTCTTGTCTTTACCTAAAAGACACGAGGATTAGGTAGTGCACATACTGACAAATCTGGAACGCAGCTGCAGTGTCAGGCTCAACAAAAGGTCCCAAGGCACAGTATCAACATGAAGCACTATTTTTATCACTGTGAGTGGTCACAGTAAATTTAACAGAGATAGTAAGAAGCGGGCAGCATACCAGCAGTCGTATTATTGTGCCCTTTCTCAGTTTGCTTGCACGGTTTTTATGTGTTTTGGAATTAAATCTGCAAGTGTAATGTTGCGTGCAGAGTTTTTAAGTTTAGAGGAGAATATCAGTATAAATTCAAATGAAAGTTTATGCACGACTCCACTAGGAAAAGAGAATTCATGCTCCTTTATGAGCAGTCACATTTACCAATATTTTCCCAGTTGAATCTGCCCTGTTTATCATTATAAATCTCTCCTGTGCTTCTGGTCTCACTAACTTTCCTGAAGCTTTGAGAAATCAAGCAGGATTGCCCCTTCTTGGTCAATGATTCTCATCACTGGACAAAATTCTTTCAGAGCTGCCACCTGCGCAACCACAGCACCAGCAGAGGTAACCCAAATCTGTTTTCGTCTGGCTAAGCTAATGTGTTCGGACCCAGATCAGGAAACGCATGATTAAGCGCTTGGCATTGCTCCTGAGATATCAAATACGAGCTTCTCATTCGGATCCAAACTTTGTACAGCTGGTAAGCTGCTGACAGTCTTACACTGTTGCAAGGGAAGTATCTAGGCGGACTGAAGGACACAGGACTTACGAGTCAACTTCTGAAAAACCTGTACTAAGTCATAAAGTTTGGTACTTCACCAGGGATCCTTCTGGAAGCACTCTGGCACCTCCTGACACACACCAACCCTCTACCTCCTCTTTAGCTGCAGAGAACACTTCCCAGCAATGAAGCTCATCAGGAACGCAGATGAGGACCAAAACACCGACTGCTCAGCACTGACCACAAACAAAACTATTTGCCAGTCCTTGTGCATGGGAGGGGATTAAGCAGCTTATCTAGCAAAATGCAACTATTGCTGAAGAATAACAGCATGTGAATAATTGAAGTTACTCCATTGTTTGTTTATTCCATAAACCCTTAATGTTTGTTCCTCCCAGTGGATACTGATCTGATTTGGTGATGTAAGTAGAGCTCGTGATGTTGAGATTTGTAGTGCTGTGATTGAAAATGTAAAGAAAAAATACTGCTTTTATGTTGATACTTATTAAGAAGGTTCCACTGAGCCAACAATTTAGGGGCCTCCACTACAGTTATCAAGTCAGTAAATGAGGAAAACAACTAGAAAAGACAGAGCAAAGGTGTTAGCAGCCATTCTCCAACAGAAGCACCCATACTTGATCAAAACATGCAAATTTTGTTTCTCAAAATACAACATTTCCCTGCATTGATTTTATTATGTCGCATTGCTTTCCTGTATGCCAGATTCTACGCTGAGCTGTAAGTGGAATGTGCTCTTACTGTGTTCATACACATGCACTCTATGTGTTTCTTACCAAGGAGTAAGAAAACAACCAACTGTGGCTGTTAAGCTATCTGTGGATTTGTCCATAGATTATCCATTTATCTATGGATTGTTGCTGCACAGCACCTACTTCCCATTTACTAGAATTTAGAAGCAACACAGAAGTAATCTTTTAATCTTTTCCCTTCTAAATCAAAGAATAGAGATGTCATGGTGAATTAACACAGGTATAGTAAAATTTTTTTGGGGGGGGATACGTTTTGTGTATATTTTAGTATCATCTCACTCTCCCTTTTGACATATCTAGGCATACTGTAGTTCTGCAAAGGTACTACAGCACAGATTAATACAGCTGCTTCTTAGTAGATTCTTCTATACTTACTTCAGCAGCACTGAAGTTTAGATTTCCATAAGAGGTATTTTCAGAAGATGACAACATTATACAACTAACAAAACAATGATTATAGTCAAAGATACTCTAATCTCTAAATTTCATACGGTCAGTTTTTCAGAGAAGTCTTAGCACCACTGAAAGCCAAAGGACTTTGGTTCTTAAAGCCCCTGGGAATTATCCTGACTTCAGAATGTTACTCTAAACGCTTCACTCTGACAGAGAAAAATGCTGGGTAAAAAGAAAGAAAAACCTCATCTAATGTTTGCATTCAGGTAAACCAGCTCCTCAAATAGAACGCAGCTCACCTTTCAACAAACTGAGGTTTGTTTCTCCTCCAGCCAAAGCACTGGCAAGGCACTGAGCTGTCAGTGCCTGAGACCAGTCTGCTGACAGTGGAACTGCACTTATTTACAGTAGCTAAGAATCAGCTCCTTTTCTCTCACAGAAAAGCTCTCTCCAGCTTCAGCTATGAACTTAGTTCATCAGATCACATATGAAGGTTAAGTCTTTAAACAAATTAAGTACTTAGTATGAGATTAAAAATGGTTTGCCCTGATAAGTACCACATATATTTCAAGCTGATCAAATACAGCCATGCTAACAGAGCAAAGAGATGCGAGTTGTAGCCTAAGCTCTTTGACAACCTGAAATCCAGAAGGAATTCCGGAGAATGCTTGCGTTCTTGCAATAAGATTATTGGGGGTCTCCTAAATAATCTTGTTTCTAACAGGGTTTCACTCTACTGCTTTTTTTTTCTTTTCTTTTCTTTTTTTTTTAAAAGAGGTAACTTACTATTTTCTTCTGTAATCAAATCTGCAGGGAGCATACAGCACCACCTGCACTAAATCACCAGTTTTGTGTGCTGAATGTTACGTCACAATACTTGAAATAGAATCAGTGGATTTTCCTGTGTGTTGCTCATGGTGTTCCTGTTCAAGAAGGAATTCTAGCTGTCCCATTTGTTTCACTACACTACATGGAAAGCAATAGCCACATATTAAAACGACAATGCGTATTTGCTTCATTTTTGATTCCTTTCCTAATGAACTGGAGGATTTGTCTGAAATTTCAACTATTAGATTTTTCTCTGGTAGGCACCTTCCTCCATTTTTATGGATATTCCATCAAAAGAATGATCCATAGACTGTACAGCTGAAAGTGTAATTGGAAAAAAAAAATCAGATCATCAATGGGAAAAAAAAAAAAAGTTATATACACCATTAAGAATTACTGCTATTTATCCAGCATCAACCAAAAGTAAACGCAGACACAGCTTACTGGGACTGGTTCTTCACGTTACATTGCAGTAAGGTATCATTAGCAACCCCATTAGGAAGCAGTAAAACATACTGCCACACTGAGTCCTTTTGGTCACTGCAGTGCTTAGAGAACTGCTCCAGTGGCCAGTACATGAACAGGTTCAGACTCCTTCGACAACAGTAAATTACAGGATAATTCTTAGCCACTTTTCATGCTCAAAGTGCAACTAGGTTTCTATGGTGGTAAAACAAATGCATGAGATAAATGGACAGAAAACACATTGCCACACACAACGTAACAGCATTCTGGTTTTTAAAATTGAAAATAGGGGAACAAAATAAGGTTTGTGATAGTGCTTGCACAGCACACTCGTTCTTGTTCTTGAAAGCAAACAAGTCCCTGAATGACAACATGCCACACACACAATATGAATTTAAGTATCTAAGTTTAACAGTACTTCATTAAGATGTGTTTTCCTTGCAACCACAGGACATTAAAGCTTGGATTATAAAACTATAATGAGGTGAGTTCTGGTCGTAAATAGGCAGACACCAGGGAGCAAAGCCAGTAGGTTGCATATCCCTCAGACGACTAGCTTGTGGTACATGGTGGTATTTCATACAGTTAAAAACTTCAAAAAAATAAAAAACCTCTCCTTTTTGTAATGGCTTAATTTACAACTGAAAGTATAAATGCAACATCTACTCCAAAGCATGCAGCTGTTTGTGAAACTCCATGCTTGTACATTGTTCTGGGAGTAACTGGGCAGGAAGGGCTCATGCTTACCCGTCCGATACAGGATAGGGATGTGGTCAGTGGAGAGCTTGTGCTCGCTGCGCACTCCTATTAGCAGGGGGCTGCCTCGCCTGCAAGAAGACGTCAAGTTACAAGCCTCAGCACCCAAAGATTCATCTCCCTGAACCGAACTGAACTAAAAATGAATCTGCCCCAAATTCAGCATGAACTCTACGAGAGTAACTGAAATCCCATGGACATCTGAGCCAGGAACAAACAGACTGTTGCTCGCTGTACGTATCTACAAACAGCCATTGGCACAGATACTCAACACCGATTGCTAGGTTAACACATGGTTAAATCAACTGGACTGATCCTTATGTTTAAAAGTGGAGTAGAAAACCTGAATACTAGGCAGGCCAAGGTGCCAGTCAAATCGAGTACTTGTCCACATGCTGCCACTGTTACAAACACAAAGGAAGAGGTAAAACTATCTCCTTTCAAAGCTCTTGCAACCAGAGTCTACACAAAAAGCTGTCCCTCCTGAAGCTCAGAGCTGGCCTGTTCCAGACCAGTTGTGATACAGGTGGTCACTAAGAAATATTTAAAATATTTGGTGCACCCTCCCAACTGAACTATTCTATTCTATTTTTGAGAATTTTCTGTTATAATAAATGGGGAATGAGAAAGGAAATACCGTATAACAAGAACAACCACTATTGTCTTCCAGCTTGGGGAAAAAAAGAAGTGGGGAGAAGGAAGGAGGGAAAAAAAAAAAGCTACCTAGAGGGTGCATCATGAAATGTTCTTTTCTATACAAATACTTACCTGGTCCCAACTGCTTGACCAGGATAATGAACACTTTTGAACACAAGGGCAAAAGCACCTTCCTGGAATGAGAGAAATACAAACCATTTATCCCTTTATTGGAGACCAGGCCAGCATTTCAGGAATCCCAGCACATAAGCTGCACCCATGTTTCTGCAAACAACTAAGAGATACCCCTTCACAGAAGCTCCAGGCGCCTCTTCCCAAAGGGCACCCCGTCCCTGGGGCACAGGGAGCTCCTCCTCGACCACTCGCTGAGTTCTGAGCTGCGGGGCAGCCCCTGCACCCAGACATTCCTGGTTGCCCCTGCAAGTGTTCATGTGTTAGCTCAGAGGGCGCTGCAGGGTCTTACAAGGGTCCAAACCTGATAAAAAACGCCAAAACTCTGGGATATTTGCTGACACGCGGTGCCACCGAATGTACGGGTGAGCCACTGCTTCCTGCCAGCAACTTTTGGTTTTGGTCTGCAGCTCCTACAGCTTCTGGCAGGGAAATCAGTGCAAAACCCCATCTCCTGCTCCTGCGCAGTTCAGCAGGAACAGATACGTGGAAGCCACACGCCATGTGGTGAAGTCCCCACAAGGGGTCAGCATCTCTTCCAAATGGAGGTTCCAGGGAAGACTTTAAGCACAGACTTGATCCAACCCTGTCCCACTCAGGCCCCCGTCCCCCACGTGCTCTGCACCCAAAGAACCCGATACAGTTGGGCCTCCAAATTTAGACATCTTTCAAATGAATATTGACTAATGTTAAATAAGAATGAACGTATGCCTGATAGTAGTTGTATGAGGTAGGAATGAAACACCCCGTTAGCATGTGCTGCAAAATGTCCCATGGCACGGTCGGATGCAGGCTCAGCGCTGCTCCAACAGCACTCTCCGGCATTACACCCCTGTACATTTGTTCTAGTGATGCACGTCTGTCCCCGTGTCCCCACCCCACATCCTGCCCCGGGCGTTACCAGCTGCTGGATGACCCTCTCCACCAGGGTGGTGAAGCTGACGTCGTCGCTGTCACGGTTGTCATACATGTACTTCACCAGTTTGGCGATGCACTCTGTGTCCGTCTCTGACTCGAAGTCGTAGCCCTTGCTCTCCTGTAGCAACAGCACGGGTTGGGTAACTGGCCTTCTGCCTTCCTTTCCCTCCCTCTTCTTCCCTACCTCTCTTTCCAGCCCTTCTTTTCCTTCCTTCTCGCCTTCTCCTTTCCTTCCTTTGTTCCTGCATTTCGTCCTCCTTCCTTTTCTGCTTGCCTTCTTGCTTCTTCCCTTTTTTCCCTTTTGCTGCCTTTCTTCTTTCTTGCTTCTTTCCTGCCTCCTTTCCTCCCCTCTTTCCTTTTCTTCTTATGCATTTCCTTTTCTCCTGCTTTTTCCTACCTTTCCTCTTCCTGCCTTCTTTTCTTTTGCCTTCCTTCATTCCTGCCTTATTTTTTCCTCACCCATCCTCCTTTCCTGCCTCTCCCTTTTCCATCTTTCCTTTTTTCCCTTCCATCCATACCTCCTTCCTTTTCCTCCTGCTCTCCTTCCTTCCTTTCCCTTCCTGCCTTCTTTCCTCCTTGCCTTTCCTTCCACTCTATTAGTGTGAGAGCAAGTGTAAGTGCAAATGGGGGCGTGTGTGTGGGGTGTGAGTGCAAGAAGGGGAGCACAAGAGTGAGCATGAGGCTGCACACGTGTCAGCAGGCACAAGTGCAAAGAGGGAGTGCAAGCATCTGGGAGAGGAAGTGCAAGTGGAGAAATGAGAACAAGGGGGTGCAAGAGCGAGTGCAAGAGTGCATGTGAGTGGGGAGCGAGTATCAGTGCAAGACAGTGAGTGTGGGGGGTGCGAGTGTGGAATAGTGCGATAGACAAGTGGAAGAGTACGTGGGAGAGCAAGAGTGGGTGTATACGTGAGTGTGAGCGAGTACGAGTGCGTGCAAGTTCAGGAGTGACTGAGTGGGAAGCATGTGAGTGGGAGAGTGAGTGCACATGTGAACGAGTGCAGGGTGTGAGTGGGAGAGCAAGAGTGCAAGTGGAACAGCAATGAGAACAGGAGTGTGAGTGTGAATGCAGAATGAGTGTGTGCAAGTGCAGCTCGGGAGTCAGTGTGAGCAGGGAGCACGTGGAGGAGGGTGAGATAGGAGTCGGAAGGTGAGTAGGGAGTGAGTGTGAGCGCGAATGGGGGAGCAAGGGAGTGTGAGTAGGGGAGTGTATGAGAAAGAGTACAAGTGGGAGAGTCAGTGTGAGAACAAAAGTGGGGTCCCACTCACGCTGGAGTCCCACTCACCAGGAATTTCTGCAGGTCTTTGTAGTTGGTAATGATGCCATTGTGGATGACGATGAACTCTGGAGACAAAGGAAGGCCCTGTTCAGCTCAGCACAGCACCCTTGGCCTGAGAGCCAGCACCCGCCCATGCCCGCAGCGACGCAATACCCAACAGACAGCACGGACCACAAAACATTAGGGTGTGTAAAACCACACTTGGTGGAAGAAAAAGTTTCACTTCCTGGTGTGACCTCCCTGCTCTGCCCCATTCTGCTTGGCAGGTAATGGCAAAAGACAATGACCTGGATGGGAGCAGGGCTGATGAGATCCTGTAAAGTTTTTGGAAATTCCTAAATGATTGCCAGTTTCCAGCTTGCCGGAAACAATTGAACACTACGGTCCTGTCAGCTTGCTGGGGCTCTACACTGAAAAACACTAACCAAGCCACTTCTATACAGTGGTGATTCTAAGAAAAACATAAATAAATGAAAAAGAAGGTACAAAAAGTAAAATTCCAGAGAACAACTGGGTAGATTCTCACCATCCAATTTCATTCAGAAGGGATAGACAAGATAGGAAGGGTGGTGGTGTGGCTCTTTATATTAAAGAGTGTCTTGATGCTGAGGAGCTTGCGGTTGGGAATGACAAAGTTGAGTGTCTATGGATAAGGACCAGGGGTAAGGCCTGTAGGGGTGACATCTTGGTGGGGTTCTGTTATAGACCGCCTAATCAGGATGAAGAGATGGATGAAGCATTCTATGAGCAGCTTGCAAAAGTTACACGATCATCAGCAATCATTCTCATGGGAGACTTCAACTTCCCTGATATATGCTGGAAGTACAATACTGCGCGGAAGAACCAGTCCAGGAGGTTTTTAGAGTGTGTGGAAGATAGGTTCCTGACACAGCTGGTTCAAGAGCCTACCAGGGGTGGTGCCCCGCTAGATCTGCTCGGCACTAACAGAGAAGGACTAGTGGGAGATGTGAAAGTTGGGGCTGGTCTTGGGCAGAGTGACCATGACATTGTAGAGTTTTTCTATGATTCTGTGTCTTATCTCTTCCTTGCACTGTGGTCGTGCGCCCGCTGAACCTTTGGGACGCTAACTCCAGCCCTGCATGAGATCACTCACTGCTGCAAGCAGTACATGAGAATATCCCCCATGGTCCAAAATCAGACCCCTCCAGCTTCCCAAAAACTGGGCTCAGCATCAGGGCCTGCAATAAACCACCTGTCCCAGGTCCAGCCACCCCTCCCTGTGACACACTGGGTGTTCCAGAAAGCCACACTTGTTTCCAGATACTCCAAGACTGGCTCAGGAGTGCACATTTTCTCAAGCAAACCTTCTTACCATTGTTTTTATCTGAGCGCTGCGGGTGGCTGTTGACAGGATTGGGCTCGCCATGGGTAGCCCAACGGGTATGCGCGATTCCAAGGTGTACATCAAATTCAACATCGAGATCCATGTACTGTTGCTCTGCAGGCAGAAGTGGGAGAAGTTTTTATTGCAGAGGGCTGTCCCTACCCCAAAAGCCAATGCGACAATCTCATCCTGCCGCTGAGGCCCACAGAGACATCAATACTGAACAGGAAATAGAATCAGCAAGCCTAACAGAATGCCAAGCACACGAAGCTACCACAGCAATGACCCTGTGCTCCAGCAAAGCACTAAAATTCTGGATTCACCCGTGTTCAAGGATGTTTAGAACTGAAATGCACAACTTCATTCCCACACAGGAAGCACTAACAGGCAGGAGGAAGGGCATCCCTCACCCCATTGCCCTGTGCCTCTCCTTCCCCCAGCACCCTGGCTGTCCCTGCAAGGAGATTCCAAATGCAAATGCACACAAGTAACCTCCCTGCATTCCTCACCCTGCCAAAATAACACTTAGCTTTTAAGAAAGAATCCACCCTTATTTTCTCTCTCTTCGGTGCACCTTGCTATCCTGTCGTCTCCTGTACAGCATCAGCTGCACTGAACCAGTTCATTCCATGGCTGCACACCACTACGGCTAGAATATTCGTCATTAGCCCCTGTCTCTAGAAAGCATACTACTACTGTTTCTTTGGGGGTGGGGGGGAGAAGTCCTTTTGTTCTGAAAATGTCTCCACAATCTCTTTAAACTATGTATATCCAAGCAGTTTTCTTGAGCAGGCAAGCATTTCTTCAGATCTTCAGAAATATTTTGTATATCTTGTATTTCTGTAATGCACACATCACCTTGCCTGGTTTTTTCAGTTCCTGGTTTTCTCCATACAAAGATTAGATCTACCCACCCTCTTTTTGGATAAACAGCACTCTGCCATGAGGTTAACATTTTTTTAAACCCTCGCTAATTTTAAGTTATGCAGTTTGCTTTATACAATTTCTCCAAGTTAACTTGAATAACAACACAACTTAGGCTTACAACACCACAGCAGCTCTTAAATGCAAATTTGAGTAATTTCAACTCCTCAGAAAAGCGTCTTCCCATCCACACAGCTTCCCTGTACTCCACACCTAACAACTTTGTGTTTCTTTGTGTTCTGCACAGATTTAATGAATTTAACATTTTAATCAAAGGAATATAAAGAGGCAGAAACAGACAGACGACCTCATTCTGTGCTTTCTCATCAATTTGGCAGTTACACACATGCATCAGTGCTTACTTGTAGCCACTCGCTTAACCCATCACTGCACAGATGGACAGCTTTAATAGAGACAAGCACTACATTTGGAAATTTAAAATTAAACTGGAGAATTTTAGTGCATTTTTCTTCTTCAGCCAAGCTCTAGATCTCTGGTAATTATCTCCCAGTAGTTCCCGCTTCCCCAGCTTAAGGAAGGTTTGTTTGTTTGGTCAGTTTTTTAAAACGCATTTCAGGTCTATTTTACATTAATAGGATGCAATTCCTTTTTCCTGAGAACTCAGGACTTCTCTGTAACTTCATGACAAGATCCCCAAGACCACTGGGTCCTTCGCAGCACATGTATCAGTGTTTATAGTGTTTTACTTTATACACAAGTTATTTGGAAATACAGTGTTTCTGGGTAAAACAGATGATACTCAAAACACAAATGAAACGAGAGGACATTTCAAGGAAAGAGAGCAGGCAAAGAATGAAAGGGTAATACGTACTGTGCACTTCTTCATCCAGAGCCTTCACTTTCCCCTTTTGTTTGATAAGCTGGATTTTGCAAGCATTAGCTTCCCAGTCTTTGTCATTTCCACCATCGATTCCCACACCTAAGCATCACCGCGGAACATGAACAAAGATTGTGAAATGCAGAATGTATGTGACAGTATTTTATGTAAACAAATACTGCCAATTTTTTTTCTTTACAATGCCCTTTCTCTCCCCAGCTGACCCTCCAAATAAAGGCAAGAAGCTCCTGAGATTAGAAGCGAATTTCCCCTTTGTCATCCTGTAGGTATTTTCAAATCCCGACATAGCAAGCATCAAGAACATTTATAGAAATCTGTATATTGAAAGTTAATTCAAACCTCTAATCACATGATCACAGACATATCCAATTTGTGTTTCAGCAGAAGACAGTAGAAAACACCACAAGAATCATCAAGCCAAAATCCAAGAGCCACTGATGCTTGGAGAGAGCTACCTGCAGAATCGTAGCCTCTGTACTCCAGCCGCTGGAGCCCTTTAATAAGGGTCTCCAGGATCTCCCGTCTTGTCCGAGGAACATGGTAGTTCAGGTAAGCGAAGATGCCTGTATGGGGGAAAACAGCATAATGTTACAACAGAGTCACAGCTGAGGGAACTGCACGTGCTATCTACGTAGTACGCACACTGAGTTAAAAACCCCAACCAAACTCAAACAGGCCTTCCCACTGAGAACCCCCGCAGGAAGGTACCTCCGTGTTTGCAGCTTTTCCCTACCCCACCTGAGGTCCGATGGAGAAGATGTCACTGGCATTTGAGACCAAAACTAACCACAGAACGCCAGCGTCCTCCTCGGGAGGCTGGAAGCAATTACACAGGACAAGCCTGGGTGCGATGGGAGAAAGATTCCCCGTGTGAGCTGGACCTGCATGACAGAACGAGCTGCCAGGAGACAATGCAGCGGACAGGAAACTCCTAACTCCAGGTGAAAAATTGGAAGTTCACTAAAATTGGGCTTTGCGTGCTTAAGAACCACCTTCAAGAGGAATTCTTCCTTGAATAGCTTTCCCTCACTAGGTTGCTCCCACTGACTCACTAAGAAACACTCATTTAACTCATGCAAACCACCACCCTCAAATTAATGGAGCTATTTTTCCTGTGGGTTGCAAAGGCAGATAAATCATTGCTTCTATTTTTAAGCAGTTGGCACGCAACCACACTGTGGTGATGGGGACACAAATTCCTAGATCTCTAATACCAATTATGGCTTTAGTTCAGAAAGATTCCCTTTGGTGCCATCACGGAGCAGGAGAAGACATTTACTGGTTGCTAGAAATATCTGTACTGGAAAACTGTCGTTTCCCCCAGTCTAATATTTTAAAGAAGAAAAACATCTGCATGGAATAAAAGCACAGCAGGTTTCACACGAACATCTACGTATGTATGTGACTGGTAACTCAAGGTTTGTAATTGGAGAAACTTTACAAAAACACTCTTGAGGAGAACGGAGTTCAGCCACCCACCCACACCAAAAGCCCTTTTTAAAGGCATCCCAAATCTTTCATTTTTTCATGACAGTGATGCCATATAGCCTGCCTCACAGTTCCCAAACTTTTGTGTGGAAGATTTTACTACCAAGGCGGCTCTTGAACCATGCATCTTTATGCTTACACAAAGATTTTATTTTAAAGAACATCTGAGAAATTGTATTCTTAAACTGTTCATCTTTTCAAACTAGACTAAATAATTCAAAGCCTTCTAATGTCTTAATTTATTTTATAAGGAGAAACATGAGCTATTCAGTTGATGGGTGCGCCAAACACCGCATGGCAAAGCGCTGAAACATCGACGAGGCCCCTTTTAAGCCTGAGCAGAGACAAAAGCAGCACTTAAAACATGGCTGCACGCAGCCGTGTACCTTTCTGATGCTCTCCGGTTCCTTCTCCCTTTTACAGCGGCTTGGCTACAGGTCCCAGGATAGGTTTGCCATGAGCTTCATTCTCCCACTCCCCCAGCATCCCTCCCAGCCAGCTCAAGAAGTTGCATCTCCCTGCGGTGCTGCTGCAAAAAGAGCACGCCACGTCTCGCTTATTTTACTCCTCGTTACTAGAAAAAATGAGATGCACGTTCTACTGTTCCTCTTTCTTAAACCATCTGCTCAGATAAAGAAAAAAAAAAAGAGCTTTTTACTTGGTTCCTTTTGCTTCTACCTTCATTTCCCCAAAACCTCTTCCGATAGCCACTTCTGTTAGGACCAGGCTTATAAAAATCTGCACTCTCTCTCCTGTTGCTCCCAACATCCCAAACCAATGATGCACATCGGCCTGCTGCTGCCACCTCTTGATGGCATCTGTTCAACTCCACTGTTGGTTCTAGTAACCATGCGGACAGGGTGAGGCCCTCCTCCACAAGCCTCGCAATTCACAGCTAAAAACTCAACAGGTAATAAAACAGTGACAGCAGTTAACAGCCTCTGCTGTGTTTCAAAAGCTTCCTCTGCTCTCATCCTCCAAACCCACATCCTCTGCCATTCTGGCAAAAAAAAAAAAAGTTTTCCAATTTGAGATACTTAGCTCACTCTGTTTCTAAAAACTACGTTCTTCAGACAAACAGCAACCTTCCTGTTCACAAGGGAACTGATTCCAAATAGCTGTCACCCAGGCTGAGGGGCTGCACATTTCAGTTATATCCTGGATGCCTAAAATCCTTTAAGTGATTACGCAGGAGTACAAAGCAGGCTGCTTTACTAGCAGGCAGCTGGAAAAGCCCCTCTCTCTGTACTTTGCCAGAAACCTCCCAGATAGACACCCAAGATATCTTTAAAAAAAGCCTGCTGGGTTCCAGCAATTCCTGACATCTCCCTTTACATGAAAGCCACCTACCTAAAGTAAGGCTACCTCAGAAGGCATAATTACAACCAGCACGTGTAATTATGGAAACACGAAAGCTGCGTACATTTTTCTAAATTAGCTGAATGCTTTCAGAGCCGACACCTCTGTCTTTGTTCTACGTACCTTGGAAGCACACGCAAACGGTCCCATTCCCACCCAAATCCTTGAGCCTTCCACCCCTCACCTCAGGGCAGCTCCACGCACTCTCAGGACCCGTCAAGCAGCCCTGCAGAAGGCCCTACAAGTCCTGCTCTCCCCTTGGTGGCACGTCAGCCATCTTGCTGCGGCACCACCAGCCCTACTCAGGTATCCACGAGTTCCTCCGCCACCACCACGGCGCAACACCAAGTCCCAACAAGCGGGACACGCTCTTTTTAGCGAGCAGGGGCTGATGATGAGCGCTAAGGTGCTCTGGGGTTTGAATGCAGCGCTGGCGAAGATGGCGAGGCCGCTCCTGAAGCTGAGACGCAGAGGAGCCTCACTGAAGGAGCACAGAGAAGGCCTTTGCCGGCATGGCGGCCCACTGAGCGGCTCATGGGCAGACATGCGTCAGGCTGGCAAGCAAAGGCTGAACCAGAACTGCTGCACATTGTGAGGAGAAACTATGTGCAAAAGGCATGATATATATATGGGCGTACCCAAGATGGGGGAAGTAAACAGGAGGACAGGGGAAGGGGTGGGGAACAGGACAGTGAGCTTAATTTAAGTGGTCTCGGCAGCTGCCTGGCCACCTCACATCCAGCCTGGGTGCCCACCAGCAGCCCCAAGCCTCTCCGACAAACGGCTGGCGAGGACAGAGACCTCCTCTGTGCCAAAGGGACATCGTGCTTCACCTGCCTAACGCTGCCGGGCACGCAGTCACAGAAACCCCGGCTTGTTTTCAGGCGGTGACGCCACAGTGTGCACGAAGGCGTTTTCCACCGGAGTACAGCGGGGTGCTCAGCACAGCCATTTCAATGGCACCGGCCCTGTGGAACTCACAGAGCGTACGTCCCCTCCTAAATACCTGATCAACACTCCTGTAACCAGCACATGCAGCCCGAGGAGTGGGGGGATGCCAGGGAGACGCAACAGTGCCCCTCACAAAGCTCCAGCCAAGATCACGTCCCACAGCACTTTCCACACAGACCCTCGGTACTGCTGCAAAGCCACGAAAATGAAGTCTGGTTTTTGGTTTACCTCTAGTTTTGAGGCAGGCACGCTCTGCTCTCCACTTCAAACATCACTCAGAGCTCACGGTGCTCGGGGATTGTCAAACCCCAGGCAGCGCCGGGCAAAGATCGGCTTGAGGCAGAACCATGGCGTGTGGCTCCCGAGCTGGGATCATCATGCTGTGATCCCTCTCCCTGCCCCAAACCTGCACCCACAGCACGTGCTACTGAACTCCGGAACAGCTCTGCATGGCCCTCAGCCCGTTACTGACTTCCGTGTGCGCAGAACGAATGCTCCGTGGTTTTCACCTCAAGCTATGCACAGCTCAGAAAAAAAAAACAAAAGAAGCAGAAGAAAGGAAAAGAAAGAGACAATTCCGCTTTATAAACTGAAAATGGTCAACCTTATGGTATCCATCGTTCTTTGGCTTCAGAAGTCCACCGCATAAAAAAAGTCTAACTCAATAGATGGGCATGATTATTATGCAGAAAATTGGTTTCCTTTCATAAAACATTTTTGTGATTGTGAGCTGATCATTTTAGCCTCCGTCCTGCCTCTGGCACAAGGATAGCAACTTCTTCTGAACCAAAAAAAAATGGCTTAAAACCAGAACCATCTCCATCTAGCCAGGGTTGACTTTGGACATCTTTGTTAAATCTGAATCCAAATTGGGCAGTGGCTCGAAATGTTGTCTCTGCACATTTTAACAAGTTCAGTCATATCTAAACTAAAAAAAAAAAAAAAAAAGAACTTTGTTCCTTGTCACAGATCACAACTGCATACAACAAAATGCCATGTACTGAATGGGCTCAGAGAAGAAACCAATTTCTTCCAGGCAGAGATGGCTCGTCTGGAATGAGACTGAAAAACAGTTGTGTTTATTTGTGCTTGTACTGTAAACAACCAGAAAACATCTATCTAGAAGGGAGCCAACTTGGCATTTGTCTCAGGCATTGAAGATCTATTAATTGCAGTACAATTATATTCAGATTATTCATAAGAACTAGGAAAAAGTCTGAATCTAAGACTAAGAACGCCACAAAAAAAAAAAGGGACCTTATCAAAAAACACAGACTATGGAAAAAAGCCAACTATATACATGTAAATACAGTATTAATGCTGTAAAATATGCAAACACGCTTTTCAAAAAAGAAGACCATGTAAATATTGGGAGATGCAGTTTTGATTCAGTTCGCCTTTTAGATCTTGATAGGAAAATAGCTGGAGTGATAATGGAGACACCATTACAGAAATAAAATTCTAAGAACTCACCTGTGTTCAACACGTTTTAAAAATGAGAAGGCGAGTAAGATAAGCAGATTTAAAACTCACCTTTACAGAAAACAGAAAAATAAAGAACTAAAAATAAACAGAATAATATCTAAAATGATGCACAGTTAATGTAAAAAAAAAAAAAAAGGACAATAAGGCAGGTGAAAATGAACACAGGTCTCCCTAAATGCATGACTTACTAATCTGTGAGTTAAAACCAAATACTTGAAGGCTTATGACCCATTTATGACATCTGATCATGATGAATTACATGTAAATAACAGTTTCATTCACTGGAAATATTTTCAAATGCATTTTATTTTCTCCTTCTCGCACATCCCACAAAGAGGTGATTCTTCAGAGCTGGAGAAAGCTTCAATCCACATTTAAAGAACAACATTTTTACTGGCTCTACCCTCAATATTGGATTATTCAGGAATATATGAGCAATCACATCTTGTAATCACTTCCATTTTTAAATACAATTCCACTGCCCTTGACAGAGGAGAAGAAAGACCCGAGGCATTAAATGCTTGTTATGCTTCACTGATTTAAGTGTATTCTTGAAAAACGTTTCCTTCTCTCAGCAGCCAGCAAGAGGAGTTCTGCAGACAAGGTTTTGCTCCTGAGTTGTACCCCAAGACATCGGTCACATCTGTGCAAGCCTACAGAAGGGAACACTGCTGTGCGAGCCAAAGGGCACTCAGGTGATGCTGATGTCCCGGCGTGACGCAAAGCATTGGCTGCTCAGAAAAGCAACTCTTTTTACTCACAAGCTGAACAAAGATCACTTTATCCAGCTATGAAATGCAGCCTTCTCCGAGGTGGGACGTGGCAGATGCAGGACGGCACACAGCAACCCTACCTTGCGCTGTATAGACTATAAAAGACATTCCTTGCCACGCAACAGAGGGATGTTTTCCTCCAAATCACAATGCCTTGTTAAATCCTTGCTCTCTCCCTCTCTGTGCTTATATTCAAATCAATGTACACAACTCAAAAGATGAAAGGATAAGAACTGCACAGATCTTGACAGCTGTTTGAAGGCTTCCGTGCAGAGCGCTCTGTCACAAACTGCCAATTTTTCTGTCGAAGTGAGGATTCATTTAAGTCACAACAGCCAATAGAAACACGTTGGTTTTGATGAAATTCCAGCGCAAATCCAGCAAATTTCCACCAGGGTCCCACCACCAGCCTAGCGTTCTTGCCAGCCTACATCCCGGGTGCTGAACACAGAGAAATCTGGAATTCCAAGCAGAACGTTCCTGAAACCAGGCCATCATAATTTCAGGTCTCTAGCAGACCTGAAAACAGGAGTTTCAGTTCCAGCTCAACTTACATATTCAGACACAAATCAATGCAACTACTTGTCCGTAGCAATGCCACACCTGCACTTGGTCTCTGGAACAAGCCAGAAAGAGGAAGTATTACAGAAAACCAGGCAATATGAATGGCATTTAATTACACTACTTTGACAAGGCTCGAGTCGCCATTATCCAAGCAGGAATGCATGCCATGTGAAACAAAAAATCTCCCGTGAACTTCATTCATTCTAACCCAGAACTGTATATAATTATGAATTCCCAGCTAGAAGAAGACAGCAGCAAGCATACTACAGAAATTTATATCTGATAGACTCAGAAAACACAATACCCCTGCCTGAATACACTAATATGCTTCAAGACTTGCCACTAATATACTTCAGGATTAGAACGGCAGTCATGCTTTACAATAGAATAAAACATTTCAACCAGTAACTTGACACAGGACTTCGCACCCAGAGACTGAAAAGACTCGATTCAAAGCATCACACTAAGACCTGCCATAGTAAGAAGTCCTGTATATATTTCTCAAGCATGTTGAACAGCATAGTTTTCAACAGAAAACATTGTTTCTTACAGATTTGCTTAAAAATCTTACCCCAGCAGAACAGATATTCAGGTGCTTGTGGAACTCAACTCCCTCTTAGAACCAATTTTTAATAATCAAGCACTAAAACTAAGCAGTCTCAATGACAGCTACATAAAGATTCAAGGCCACGTTGGATGAGGGGATGGAACTAGATCATCTTTAAGGTCCCTTCCAACCCAAACCGTTCTATGATTCCATCATTCCCCTATAAACAGTTGACAGAGTTTTTGCCAAATGGACATTCATTATTTCTATTGTTGACAGTCACCAAAATACTTTTTCTAAGACTGTTATTTTCCTGTGACCTTTTTGGTTCTCCTGTTCCTTTATTTCATGGTAAGCTCACAGGAAAATGAAATGAATCACCACTTCCAGGTAAGAAAGAACACATTATCTTCTCCAGCGTCTTGAACACTGGAAGTTACTCAGGAATAGCTCCACTTAATCCTTTTCTCATGAAAGCACAAAAGCCTTCGGGCTAGGTTTACTGTCAGATTTACAAATATCTTTATACCATACTGTATACTGTTAAAATAATTTCAACAGATGATGTTATCAGTACATCCACTTGGCAATTCTGAAGAATCCTTTGTCCTAGTGAGGATTATCAGGCCTCTGGTCCTCAACAAATTAGATGCAAGCTGCTAAATATCACGTGGATAATGTGCATGACAGACTGGGAGAAGAGAGGAAAAAATGTCTTTCTTCAAATTACAGTAGGGGAGAAACGAAGCCCTAACAAGTGCTAACACTGACGCTTGAGCAACAGAACAAAATCCCAGAACTGCACAGCACTGGGCCCTCCCGGTTTCTGTGTTCCCTAAGATGATGCTCAAAGCCCACCGGAGTGGGTTCCTGTTACTTGCTGCTCAGTGGGTTGGCGAGGGGGAACACCGTGCCAGCTCCTACATAGAGGAAGAACGCTAACTCCGCACAGCTTGTACGAGCGCGAGGTCAGAAATGAGCAGACCATCGTTACCAAATCTGCTAGCCGTATATGGGAGACTTTACGTTCAATTCACCAAGTCTGCACTGGAATAAAAGCAAAGCAGAAAAACATTCAGAAGAACCACATCTGTCCACTGGATGCTTCTTTCACTGCCTGCGCACACTCCTCTCTTCAGATAAAAAGGGCCAGATTTCTCCTGTCTAGAGTGAACAACCAGTGCATCAACTCTAAGGATACATTCTGGGCAAGAGCCACTGCTCTGTGCTTCACAGCAAGGCATGGACCTAGGTGTACCAATGGTATTTTGGGAGGGCAATCCCCACTGATGTGCATGCAACCCTAAAGCTCCAAACTTAGGTCTTTCTTAAGCCCGTTTTCTCTCCAGTAATCACCAATAACACAGGACCTAAATTCTAAAATCCTTTTTTGTTGTTTGTTTTAAAGCAGTCATGGCAGACAATGGGTTTACTTATTTACAGAACAGTCCATCAAGCCCGGCTACCTTGAAAAACCTGTTTTCCAAACTATTTCATAGATGCCATTGAACTGGTTTAGTGCATTCAGACCAAAGCACACCCAATTTCTACCTGGCTAGGTCTTTAAACAGCAAGTTTGTAAAACACAAGGAGAACAAAATCTATCCTTTTGCAACACTGTTGCAAAAGAGAACACCACATCCACGCACCAAACCTGTCACTTATGTTAGACATCAAGGAAGCAGACTTTGAGGCTCGTCTACCTATCAAATGGTACAAGCACATCAGATCACAGGACTTCATGAGGTCACGCACGTAAACCTGAACATCAGATTATCAGTGCACTGAAAACATTCTGTTGGTAACCCCAATCTTGAAGCTGTCATAGGGACGACTCAGATAACAATAGCAGCATTGTCACTTTCTTTTTCCAAACTCGTCTTAATAAGTATCTTTCTATCTGAGTCAAATTGGATAAAAATCTGAACGTGGACTGTGCACCCTCTAGACAGCACTGCAAGATAAAGCAACGTGTATCCTGACACAGTTCTATCGCAGAAATACTGCCGAGGGTTCCTACAGCCAGCCGGGCTACAGGGCTGTTGCCACCCCACAGCAGGAGGAATTAGGGCCTCTACCCCAAGGCGTGGACTTCTGCCACTTCAGCTAAGAGACCATCGGGATGTCAGTATATGGTCGGAGCACCTCCCAGCCATCCTGACTGTTTGTATTTGCAGGACGGAGAGGGCACCGCCTCCATTTGTTTGCCTTGTTCCTTTGCTGGAGCGTACTGATGCCGCACGCAAGAAAGCCCGAACCGCCACCGCGATTAACGTTTCACAGCGTGAGCCCAGACCACAGTCAACGTAGTCTTGTGCTCACCAGCTGGGCTGCGCACGGCGGCAGCAGAGACCGTACCCCTTCGTCTCTGCCAACGGTGCTCAGCCCCTTCACCAGAGCTTGTGTGGCAGCACCCTCAGACTCCAAACAGTTCGTCTTCTGTTCCCTGCAAAAACCTTAGCTGTCTTCACACAATTCCTGCATTCAGAAGCTCTTCTGTTTCCAAGCCTTACTTTTTCTTATTCCATAAGTCTTCAGAGAAACGCGCTCAATGCTCTCCTCTCATTTTTCTCTGTAGGATATATCTCTGGCTCCCAGAACAAGACTCAACAACAGAGCCAATAATCCTTGATGCTTTTCTAACTGTTTCATAACATATTTCAATAGCCAAGAACAACCTTGCTTTTACGGAAAAGAAAAGAAACAGGTTAAATCTTGAATGCAACTAAATAACCACGTATGGAATTTTCAGGGCTTACCCGTTAAGAAGATGAAGACCAAAATGTTAACAGCGCACGTTTCAAAGGCTGGGCCTCAAAAAAGGCAAGCACAAGGCACCAAAACTATCCTCATTCTTGCGGCCAGCTATTTATAATAATAATTATCCCTTCTATTCTTAGCTTTGTTCCACTTTGTACTTTTAACACAAATTAACATAGCGTTAAACGCAAGCTGAAGTATGAATTTCTGAGTGCCTCTCCATAGAGCTCCACACGCTTGACAGTTTGAAGGTGATAGCATTTCACCCTGGTTCAATCTCACAGAATCAATGAAAGAAATGGCAACTTGCAAATCAAACGTATAAAACAAAATCTTGCTTAGAGCATCGCTCCTATTTTTGCACATGAAAGTAGAAGAAAAAACAAAGAAGGAAACGTGGAAATAACCAACAGACCATAAATTTCCACAGAAAAACTCGAAGCCAATGTGATAAAAGGAGGAAGGCAGAGGAAGGATAAATTTATTCCTATGTCCAGAAGACGAGGCAGAACAACTGTACCAGCCAGGCGAAGGGGAGCGTGAGGAGGCCTGTGGAAAGCCCCCAGCCTCGCTGGCTCCTGCTCTCGCTCGCCAGAGGCGCGTGTTCGGCACGGGGAAGCCACGCTAGGCACGAGTGGGCTGAGACGAGCTGGTGCAACCCTTGCAACGGATGCTTCTCAGCCACGTTTCGGCCAGTTTACCTGCCTTGTCTCGCACCCCGCGCTGAGCACAGCGCGACAGTCTCCGCATCAGAAGTTGCGATGACTAAAAAATATCGTAATAAAGCATACTTTCCACCTGGAGGTGGGAGCGGTTATCGTGACACGACCAGAAGCACGCCTGAAAACGCTGCCACCGAAACCCGCACCCTTCTCCACGCCGCACGCTGACTGACAGGGGCCGGGGCTCTGGAGGGCTGCGGGTGCTGGAGCCCGCCGGGCTTCGTGCTGCCGCCCCCCTCACGGACCGAGGGCACCGGCCTTTCGTGCGCCCTGGCGTCACCGGCGGGTAATTTCGCGAAAAAATCGCCCTTTCGCGTTATAATTCGCCGAGAGCCGCCTCCCCCGGAGGCCCGCACCGCACGGGGGGCGATGACATTTTGCCGTAACGGAGCGGGGCCCCTTCCCGCTCGGAGCGGAGGCGCCCAGCCCGGGGGGGGGGCTGCAGAGGGTGCCGGCTCGCCCCGCTCGCCGCCGGGCCCCGCCGCCCGGCCCTTACCGCACATGCTGCTCCCCCGTCGGCGNCCTCTGCGGGCGGGGCGCCGGCCCCCGGGACGTGGCAGTCGGAGCCCCGGCCCGAGGAAGGTCTCCGCTGGCCGCGGGTGGGTGCTGCTCCCCGTTCCGGGTCACTGCTCCCCGCGAACTGCGGCAGCCCAAGCCCGTTACCAGCGGGGACGCGGGGTTACCCAAAGGGCCAGCAGGCAGCGGTGCCCGGTTGCGGAGCCCGGCCCCCGCAGGGCTCCTCCGCGCTCGAGGAGGGAGCAAGCGGCGCCGGCAGCGGCGGGAGAGGCACCCCACGTCGCGGCACCGCCCAGCACCCAAAAACGCGTGGCCTGGTTCCGATTTCCTCCTCTAACGGCTCCGTGACAGCACCTGTTCAGAAGTAAGATAAACCATTAAGATGAATGTGCAAAGCAGAGTGGGACGGGCGTGACGGCTGAAGGAGTGATAGGCTTGTTCGTGCAGCTGGGTACCCGAATTACACCATCTACATGCAACTACCACAATCAAATAGCGTTTGAAAAAAAAAGTATTAAAAGCCTGAGGATACAAAATGAGAGCAAAATCCATTCTTAAGAAAAACGTTCACTTAACTTGATTTTGACACTAAAAAAGTCAATACAAAAAGATTTCCTTACAAAGCCCAGAAACCAAAAATGTTAGTATACATAAAGCAAACAGGACAGTGATAGATTTTGACCCTTCTGCAGGAAGAACCTGCCTGAACACAAACAGAAGCAAGGAGGTCACCGACCTAAGAAGCACTGAAAGTGAGCAGCTGGCACACACAGCTATCTCTGTGCTTTGGTTCCGCAGCAAAGGCGTTGCAGTAATAACCTAAGGCAGTGACACAGTCCCTAGGACTTGATTGTGTAGGGCAGTAATTGGGAATCAAGCTGCTCAGCACTTTATTTTCCTTTTGTCCAGTGTGAAGGTGGAGGAGGGCTGACTTCAAATTCTGATTTTTCCTCACTTGTGCTTGCACTGGAGTCCACTTCCACACCTTTCATTAGGAAGCTGAATGCCTTGCAGCAGTGGAAGTCAATTTCCCAGATGAGAAGGGAACTTACTAACCCCCTGTAACTGTACAAATCAGAAAGGTGACCAACGGAAACGCGCAATGTATGTTGATGCAGAAATACTGCTCTCATCAGCTTTAGCCTCTACTCATACTCCCTTCTGACCTACCAGACACACTCGGTTCGTCTGCTGCTTTATTTCTGTGTTGTGGGTTTCTGGGCTGTCCTGCAGTAGGTCCTGCTTCATGACTTCTTCACTGGCGGAATTTCTCCATGGATTCACTACATATCTAAAATCCACATACAGCATTATCTGAAGACAAATTAAAGGATATCACCCTACTTATAATGAAGGATGCACCAGACCTGAAGGAGCATGCACAGGCCTTACAAACACTCCCAAAATACACAGTTCACGTCAGAAGCACAGCAAATCCTGAACTTTACGACTTAAATCTATGCAATACTTGACGATGCTATAAAAATATCTCGGACTGAGGCTACATGTACTAATAATCCTGGTGCAAATTTCTTAGAATTTTACACATACAGAAATGTAGCTCTATGTGTTTATTCTTGAAGTGGCTCTTTAATATTTTCCCCACAAAAAGCAAAATTTATCCCCTATATAACTTGTTACTTTATTCTGAAGCTTGCTGTACGTGCAGTACGTGGCTTTACACCATAAGATAGTTCATGCCGATGTAGATGTGCAGCTTACTACCAAAGCAAGAAATGTAAAGACAGTTTCCCAAACTGTCTCACACACACGAACCTTTTAAAATAAACAGTGTGGGCCATGGTTAGAGAAAAATATCCACCTCCTCCTCCGTCCCCTAGCCTCACCGTACTTCACTTGAAACAGAAGTTTGGGGTACGGTCCTGAATTCTAGATAGATGGCAAATTATCGCCTCCAGGAAAAATGTGTGTTTTGTGATCACTAATATAACACCTATTGAATATTAACATAAGGTAATGTCAGCTCTTTCCTCCTGCTATGCTGACAGCACCTGCTCCATAAATGCTGTCAGCGAAGGCTGTGGCCTTATGATTGCCTCGTAATATATAAAATAGTGTTATCAGAAGACTGCCTAATAGACAAACAGGCTACTTTCTCCTAGAAGCATGGAATGAGTCACATCCTGACAAAAAGCACATCACCTGTAAACAGCTTCAAGATAAAAAGAGTTTAGATAGCTGTAATCAACTTGTATAACAGAGAGAACTAGAACAGCTTAGGAAACATGAATGGATTCTGTGTTTTTTTTCTACCTGAAACTGGTGAAAACAAAAATGGCTGAATGGCAGACTCTAATTTTGCACAGCAAAAATACCAATGTACTTTTCTTTTAAAAAAAAAAAAAACAGAACATGCAGTCATTACTATTTTAAGTGTAATGAGTGGCTGCAATTTTTAGAGAAACTGAACACTCAAAAACACCTCGCTGACCTGAATGTTACAGCACAGCAGCTTCGAGCCCTCTTTAAAAGCAGCGCTGTGAGAACATCACGCACCATACTGCCACAGAGGACACTGGCCGCCTCATTAACTCCTAGGCTAAGTGTTGAACAGTCATTGCTATATTCGCCTTTCTGCCTCAGAGTCCATGAATGCGAAAGGTTCTTGGATGGGTGGGGAAGGCAGGACACCCCTTGCTATCAGGGCTTCTTTCCATGAACTATGTTTTTCCATACAGAGCTTGGAAGGTTCACACAATCTCTTAATGATTTGAGCTGATGTTTTTACCACGTTGGGCTGTCATAATATCAGAACTGATGGTTATTGTTAATGCTGTGCACACAGTTGAATTTTGTCTCATCCCCCTGAACTCTTTATCAGCACAGTCCTCTCCTGTGTCACTGAGAAGTGGTTCTCTGCAGTTGCAGCAGTACCAAATGCAAGGGCTGGTCTTACAGAGTAAGAACTGGCAATCAGTCTCCTCCCTCTGGTTTATCCAGAGCTACAGAGCACCCCTCATCGCTTCATGCAGGACAGATGCAACCACCACTGCCCTAGAGAGCTCATTTTGTAGTGGGACAGAACAGATACACGGGGATGGGGTGCGGGTATTAGGCACTTCTCTCCACGACAGCTTGAGGAACTTGGCTGAGGATGTAGAGAGCATGTGCTGAACGAACATGGAATCTTTTCAGTCCCAAGATCCTTAATCTTCATCCTCAGTGTACGCACGCTTAATTTGGCCCTATTTGTACAAATCTAAACCCTATTAAAAACAAGACTGGAAATACAAAGATAGCAGCAGAACTGGATCCTTACTGTACCTGAAAGAGATTAGTACTGCTTAACTGAAGAATAAAGACCACATCTGAAGAGAAACATTTTATTTAACACACAAAACAGCTACTTTGCTGCTTAAGTTTTGGCATATATAGTGCATCGAATTGACAAATTAGGCCTAAAAAAACCCTCTGTTTTTGAGAAACAAGAAACACTACTTGCCATTCTGTGCTTTGCTGATGAACATGGTGATAAAGTTTGCACAAGCTCTCTTTTGGATAGTATGAGCCTACCTCGAGGGGAATTTTGTCACTGATACAACTCATGAGATCAGGCGCTGTGTACTTTGTAATGGGGTTAAAGAAAACACGGTAATTTCAAACCAAGTTCCAAATCCTGAGTGGGTAATTTACATGACAGTTGGTTATTACTCTACATGAAAGCTAAAGAAATATTTTGCTAAAATATTTATTTTCAAATTTCCAACAAGTAATATGAAGTTTATGGTTACCACATGCTGATCCGCATGCTATATTAGATTCTCTACCGACTTAATTGATCCCATTTAGGGACTCAGTGGAATTACACTGGCAAGAAAGGGAACAGGAAACATACCAGAGGCAGTCAAATCCTTGCACGCAGAGAACACTACTATAACCATAAGCCAAATAATGACCACAAACTCAGCTCAATTGTGGCAGCACAAAGAAGAAATACTATCTCCATTAGGCAAGCCATCTGCTAAAGCTAGGCACCAGGAAGAAATTAAGTCCTACACACACAAGAAATAAACAGAAGTACTTGCAAAGCCTGATTTACGTAGTTCAATTTTGGAACAATAAATATTTCTCTTCCCACAGTCTCTAAAACCGGAGCATGTTCTGCTCTGCCACGTCTTCCCCTCACTCAGCCAGGGCAGCCAAGTTACACATAAGCTGCGCTCTTTGGCACTGTAGAAGGAACAAACAGGATACGGCATAGGTAAACACATTCATTTTCTTTGCTATCCTACAAGTGTAATTTGTGCCCTTAAGCATTGCACATTCATCTTGATGTTGGAGTATTATGTAGAGGAATCATCTTTTGCAAGTTTAAACAGACCACTAATGGTGGCTGAACAAGTTTACTTCTAAATAATCTAATTAGTCTCTACTTACTGAAGTTGATAAGGATCATCTTCCAACATTTATTTAAAAATATATATTTTTAAAAACAAACAACTCACATTTTTTTGTTTCTGTTGCTACTGCTTGCACAGTGGTAGTGAGCAAGTAGGTAACTTTCACAAATGATGGCAATATTACATCCTCTAAAATTAACAGCTGAAGTTATGGGTTACTTCTCACACAAAACTGACATGAATCAAAAGCATTTTAACAAGACTTGATAAAATTAACATTCCTGAATCTCCCATTTGTAGAGCAATGCCAGACAGTCTTGCAAGTCTCATAAGGAAGCTTGATGAAAAAATATTTAATATTTGTGTTGCATAAAAAAGTCAAGAAACTTTACTTCTGCCCCCTCTTTTTTTAATCTTGATTTTTTTGTATGAAAGAACAATGCAGAGACATCAGTTTTAGAAGCCCACCATTTCTTTCTTAAGACATAGTACAAAGTATATCCAAACAGAGCAAAAAGATTCTTTTCTGTATGCAGGGCTTTTAATAAATTAGTGGACAAACTGCTTAAACTGAGTAGACATTTTCACAAATAGAAGTGCAGTATCCTTCCGGTGAGAAAGACAAATTTGGTTGTTCCTCAGCACAAGGCTGATTTACATACAAGAAGAAATGAATACTTATTTGGCCATGAATGATGCTAGCTCAAGTAGAATTTGCTTCTTTCTCCACGTCATCATCATCATCAACAACCTGAAATCAAATCCAGAAGTAGCTTAGGTAAACAGTTTAAACTCTCAGTCCCGTAGCATTGCCCAGAGAATTTATTGCATTAAATCCTTGCTGGACCCAAGGAGAAGAGCAGCTATTCTATGCCACTGAATGACGATGGTGACATGAAAAACGTAAGAAAAACTTTCAACCAAAAATGCCATGAGGAAACGCAGCTGAAATAATAGGAGCCGGTCACATTCCTTCAAAGGCCTCTAGAACAATCACTACAGCATGTAAGATTTTTAATGAGAAAGCAAAAGAATCTGCACTGTAGGGGACAAAAGCTTATCCCTAATTACCACAAAAAGTCACCAAAGCACAAAGGTAACAATCACTGGCAAACACAAAGTGTCCAGTTCTGGGCTCCTCAGTAAAGAGGGAGATGGACACACTGGAGAGAGCCCAACAAGGGATCACCTCCCTCAGCCTGCGGGCACCGCCTGGGGATACCATCAGCCTCCTTTGCACATTGCTGGCTCATGCTCAGCTTGGCGTCCACCAGGAGCCCCAAGTCCTTTCCAGGCTTGCTGCTTTCCAGCCAGGCAGCCCCCAGCATATATTGGTGCATGGGGTTGTTCCTCCCCAGGTGCAGGACTTCACTAAGCCCCGTATTTTTTGCTAAGACACAGCTTCTGGCTTGGAAAAACTGCACCTATATATCCTGTACTTTTGCTTTAACTGCCAACCTGGGCATGCTAGAAAGGAAGACAGACCTCCTTTTTCCCCCAGTTTAAATGAAAACAGCTATTAGCTCACACCAACCCACCTGCTCCACGCCTTCTACTTCAGGTATGTAGAACTGAAGCATGTTCTGTATCCCGTTCTTCAGGGTGATGATGGAACTGGGACAGCTGGTGCATGAACCCTGCAACTTCAGCTGCACAATCCCATCCTCAAAGCCTTTATAAATAACATCGCCACCATCTTCTTGCACTGTTGGCCTGATGGAACAAGATATTCAATTTGAAGTAAGTGTAGTTGAAACATGTTTCATTCTAGAGATCTTTAGAAGCATTCAATTTGACATACGCAAAGAACTGGCATGCTATAGTAAGTAAAGCCCTCTTTTTCTACAACTACCTGGTTCAAGTTTCCAACAGTTCATATTCTGCTGGACTCTTTCATATCACGGCTACTGTCTTTTTTGTAGGATATTAGGCAAAACATATTTGCAATGAATGCAGTAACATACAAAGAAATCATTGAAATTCTAGGGGTAAGCACCTTAGAGCAGAGCTTGATCCAGCCTGCAAAGCCCTCTCCACCTGTTATGATGCTTGCCTCAATTATGCACCAAAATCCAGGTGTCTCCCATCATACAATGGGTGCACATCTGTTACATGTCTAGGTACAGTGATAAACAGCCCTTAAGTACTTCCATAAACTGCTTCCACAGAGTTTACTGTAGTTTATTTACATAGAACAGAAAAAAGCTCCAACTATACAAAAGCTTAATCGTGCAAACGGACGGGCGAAGAAACCAGCATCTGCTAAGATGATATCCCGGTACTGGTGGCATTTCTGCAGCCTGGTCTCCTTTTACAAGCAACAAATGCCCAGCCTTGTAACTGCATCCCCATAGCAACATTTTTCCAGACCAAGCTAAAACCACCCCATTACTCTAACAGAAGCTCTTTATACTGATTTCCAAAATAACTCTTTTGAGAACTACACTCCTAACAGAATAATCTATGAAGCCAACACATTTATTAACAACTCACCATAGCTAATTATCTCTATTCCAGAAAGCCAAAGAAAATGACTAAAAAAATCTTTTTTTTTTTTTTACTTTAACTTTTTAAAACTCTAGAGGACCTTTCAGATCTCCATTCCTTCCGTCTTGTGCCTTCTTACAGTTTCTTTGCACATATGTTTGATTCACCAAACAATAATGCTCTGTACGTACCGCTGGTTTATATATAGTTTGTCAGCTATCCTGCTATATAATAAAGTAAGATACACTGCTGCTAATATTCTCATCAACAGCTTCTTTGTCCACCAGGGAGGGGGAGAAAGAAAGGAAAGGGTGGAGAACACCAGTAATTTTGACAGAAATTCTGTGAATTTTAAGAAGGGCCGCTAGGAACTCAAGGACAAAAACACCACACAGATTTTCAATGACCACATACCCAGCCCAGCCAGACTTACTGAATGTTACTTTCTGTCATGGTTTTATGCAACAGTATACTTTAGTGACATGTTTCAACACTTAGCAGCGCACACATCAATACGCTTTGGAAAAAAAATGTTCAAACTTACTTCTGCTTTTCTCCCTCTTTCCTTTCAGGAAAACTAACAGTGTCAGATGTTTTTCCCTGCACCTAAAATGTCAAGTTGCTTATTCCTTTGAGTTCACTTTGGAAGGCAATTAATGAACATAAAAATATACGCCAGGTAAACAACATGATCCATAGCCACTCTCGAGACTTCATTAGTCATGACCAGACTCTAAATTCAAACCATGTTAAAATATCGATAAAATTGCCGCAGAATATAAGGACAAAATCCACTGAAGCCCAGACAGCAAGTGAGACCTGCTAGTAAATTCTCCTTTAGAGTATAGCACAAGCATATAACCTACATTGGAATACTTGGAAGGGAAGGAAAAATATAATGAAGACAAAGATGAACATAACAGAGGAAAAAAGAAAGATGTCACTGTAAAAACAAAGATTGTGTTGTTTTCATTATTTAGAAATAACCAGGTTAAACCCAATGGACCTGCTTAAATGCATGCCAGAGGGTAAGATTCTGCACTATTCTAAAATCACTCAGCAACACCGTCTCTGTTCAGTACATACTTTGCTTAAACAGGAAAACTAGATAGAAAATTTTCAATTAGAGGAAACAGCATTCATAACTCCGGCCAGTTTTGCACTTTAAACCCCCATGCTAGATACTGAACTGTGAAATGACACATACTCAGAGAAAAATGGACTGTTCTCTAAGTAAATCCAAACACAAGCCTAACTTAATCTATCTAGCAGCAATGTTCCTGGTTTACCTTATTCTTGTATCCAGCAGTTCTTTAATCATTAATACGACTTCATCATCTTCTTCTGATGGAGCTTTGGAAAAGAAAAATGCGCAGATCAGAACATCAGAGAAATTTGTTATGATTACTAACACAGTCTGACCATAATAGAATGAAATAGCATAAAAGCATTGCTGAGATGACTGAAACCAAAGGTGGATGCCTAATTCAGAGCACGTATCTTTTTCTGCATTACCCACATTCACATTCCAGGCATTCACTGATGTAAAACAACATTGGTTCACAAGTACCAGGCAAAGGCACTAACAGACAACGGCAGTGCCACCTTTTTAACAACAAAAACACACAAAAAGAAGAGAAAGAAGAGGAAGCAACAACTGCCATTCATGGGTTGGATGCACGGGTGAAGGCAGGGTCCTCAGAAGGAAAGTTCTAGCAAACCAAAACATTCAGCAGGAAAAGAATTACGAGCGTGCCTGGCTTTAGCAGGTCTGTATGCAATTTCAGGCTCGGTGTTAGTCTCGCAGTAGCATTTTTGAAAAAAAACTTTTTCAAATAAAATAAAGCCTATCTTAATATTGAAATGAAATCCAGACATAGCAGAGCAGAGAGGAATTATAGTCATCATGTGCCTTAAAACACCGGGGGAGGAAAAATTGTACAAGTTGGTAAGTTGCTAATGTAAAAATAAAAGGCAAAATACCATTCTTGGCTTAAATTGTAAGTTAGTTTCAATTACTTTCTATCACGGTTTGGAAAGGACTTCTAACCATTTCTTGTTCATGTAAGACCATAAACCCATCATTAACAAATGGACGTTAAGCCTGGAAACTCCTTTCTGATTTAAGAACGGAAATAAAAACCCTTGTAGGTGCCCACATAGAAAGGATGTGCAGCGACACCCAGTAGCTTTCTAAACGCAGCCTCAGCACTTACAAAAGTATTTCACACACAAAGTGCAATGGAACACGAGCCACGCTGCCAAAACACGTTGCTCAGCATAGCTCCTGTGAAGGCACACTCCTCATACTCCAGCAGATGAAAATCAGGCTTTGTATTCAGGGTTAAGCAACATTTTCAGACAGTTCAGCATTTCTTCCACTAGAACATACGTGTTCTGCAAATTCTTTCCTGTGTTTGTTTTAGCAGCTTTCACTTTAAGTTCTGTTGCGTACTTTTCTGAGGGACAAATGGAAGCTTTTCTGGATATCACCGAGACTAAACCCGAAGGCAGCTACTGGCTGCTTCCTTAAGAGTCTGACTTACCTGTATCTGTCCTAGGTGCCTCTTCAGTAACTACAGGTAAACCAGAGGCAAAGAAATCCATTATAGTTGCATAAATATCTGGTTTCAGCAAGTTCCAATCCAGGTCTTCACTCTCCTATGAGAATTGGAAGAAAAAATGAATAAAAACAGAGCATCTGCCTCCTAAAAATAATAAAATTAGGTAGGGATTCCTTTTATGTTAACAATATCATAAAGATTCTCAGGTTTCATGCAGAGATTTATTTCATAGTTTTGTCAAGTCCAGCCCTGCCAAAAATGTTTGATAAGACTCAGTTTAAAATAATCAGAAAGGTTTTCTTGCTTCAATCTAAGTGCTGTTAAAATATTAGCTAAAAAGTGAAAAGTTTCCTGAACACATTACTTGACGCTTTTTTTTTTTTTTTTTAAAAAACCAAACTGTATCAGAGACTCAGGTTTGTTATGGTTCCCTTTGATTTTGGGCCAAAGTATAATTCACTGAATTGCCCTGGGCTCCCCACAGAAGAGTGTAACTGCACAGTTAACTACACGACATCTTATCTCTGCTAACATGAGCTCCACACCTTCAGCAAACACAACGCTGCCTGCAACGCACTTCATTCCGGTCAAGCAATAACCTCGCTGCAAGTGGTCTCGGGAGGTCACCTAGCCCAAGCGCCTGTTCAAAGCAGAGTCTCCTCCAGCCCAATGCTGGCCGTTTCCAAGGACAAGAAATCTACAGCTTCTCTGGGCAACCTATTCCAATGCTTATCTACACACTGAATTTTTTTTTTTTTTTTAAATATTACCAGCATTTCCCTTAATGCCACTTGTGACCGCTGCCTCTGGTACTTTCACTGTGTATCTCCAGAGAAGAGTCTGACTGGATCTTCTCTGTGGCCATCAACTTGGTTGCCGAACCTTAGCTCACGTTTTAGCACATCTGAACCTACCTTCTGCTTACCTTGGTGATTGTGATGAAGTCTGGCCCAAAGAAAACACTTTTAACTCCTTCAATTCTGAATAATTGCCTGTTAACAAAAAAAATACACACATTTCAGCCTAACTCCTAAAGATTTATTTATTCTTTCGCAGTAAAAAAAAGTTCTAGAACACACTTCCAGACAAAAATAAGCACAAAAAAATAGAACCATTATGAGAAACTGGCAGCTAATTCACCTACAGCGCAGTAAGAGCCAGGAGCTCCTGCTGTGAAGCAGCGCGTGTAGTGCAAGCAAACATCTTACAGGACTTTTCCACAAGGTACGTGGAGAGCGCTACTCTCTCTCTCCAAATCTTCTTTGGTGGCAAAACGACATTCTATATATAAAAACGTATTTGATCAGCACGAAAACCAGTAGGTACCTACGGCTTCAGGTACGATTAGTGCAAATACAAGGAAAGTTCCTTAGATTAAAGCAAGTTATTTAAAGTTATTGAGCTCAATAAAAACTGCCTTCAATTTCATTGGGAAAAGTGACAACCATTGTCATTCAATAAAAGGATTAGCGCCAAGTAGTCCGCAAGGCCTTAACACACCAATTCACATTGTGAGCAATCTTCTATATTTTTAGCCATTTTTACAGTATATGAAAAACTTGGAGATTCAGTAAAATCTTAAGGTTCATTCTGAATTGCTTGAGATGGCCCCACCGAGCACCAGGTGGTAACTTAGCACACATGCAAAGCAACACAAAAACTTAGATGACAGAAAGGAGCACACTTTTGACAGTATTTTAAGTGTGAAAAGCAGAATGAGTCTAAAGACCAATTTCCATAAATGCTTAATTAAAATGCAACAAATTCATCTATAAAGTAAATAATGCTACTCATGAGAGTTAAAAAAACAAACAAACAAAAAAACATTTAAAATAAGAAGCACCCAGAGTTAAACCTGTCAACAGGCTTTAAGACTTTTTTTGTAGTAGAGAGAAGAAAGATATCTCAAAAGACTGGAAAACATCAAAAAACACAATCAATGCAGGAAACAGAAATCTTATCACAAAGGTATGTGTGATGAAATAAAATGACAAATGAGATTTCACAATACCCATCTGAAAGGATTTCCACACGTGAAACAGTTATGCACGCAGTGTGTTTTTACAGCATTAAGCCAACTGATTTTAAAGTTACTGAAACAAGGAAGTTATACGAGCGCACCGAAGTATCCAAGATCAATGAAATATTTCTCCCCCCTCTCCCACCTTCTGAAAGCTTTTATTACTTCTTTGGAAAATGAGTATTTTAAAATAAATGAGTATTCCATTTACAAAAAATGTAATATATGGTTCAACAGTATATACACAGGCAATTTTTTTCCATTAACCTGCACAATGCGCATAATGAAACTCTTCTGCCACAGTCCACACTAGCAAATACATCATCTTTGATGAAAACATCTATTTGCAGACGTGTAACAACATAAAGGTGCTTTCTGACAGCTGTTTGCATTCTGCAACCTGGCGTACTTTGGCATTCTAGTAACGCATCGTGATGTCCTGGAAAACCTTTCACATTGTATTTGTTAATCTAAGTCACAGAGCTTGCCTTGTAAAGATCCTGTTTGCTCTCAAACAATGCCATCAGAGACCTTTAGAAACACTGAGCTGTACATCTGACAACCCTACACTTCCTGGAGAGAAGGTCACATGAAGCACTGTCTACTTGCACACAGTTCTTCCAATACACACAAAGACGACTTGATTTAGGACCTCCGGAGGTAACTTACGGCAGCCTTTCTGCACCTCACTCTCCAAGTGCAGCCTTTCCACCCACATAACAATAAAGGAAAGTACTTTCAGAAGCTAATGTGAAAGCAATGGCAAACACGCAAAAATTGATGCTTCCAAATACTTAGAGAGAGACCCGTGATGGTGGTCCAAACCCCTTCTACACCAAGATGATGTGAACGGATTACCTGCCTAGTGATTCTTACTCCAGGTTATGCATTTTGCTACTGAAAGCTTCAACTCCCAAGACTTGTTATAAATTCAGCCTGAAAGAGCCAGCCAAATTCAGCCTTCCTTTGACTGAAATATTATAAACCTTTTGGGAAGGAGAAGGTGTATAATACTGGTTTTGAAGTTCAGGTTAGCACTAACACCTGCCAAAGCAAGCAAGCAAGCTGCTACATTTAATTCTTAGCATTTGGGGACTATTTATTTCCTTATGTTGTATATTTCCCAACTCTGACAAGTTGCATGATTTCCATATAACTATTTGAATTAGGAGTCTTCTGATTGGAGTAGTTTTGCAAAATAGGGCCCAGAGGTCTCACCGATGATGCAGCAACTGTTGAAGAACGGCTGGACTTAATAATACCACTCAGTCCAGTTGCATAAAGCAGACCATGATGCATTCTGCTGTGACAGAGCCATAGGGAGCACAGAAATATAGAAAGGCTACTTCAGTAACGATGATCTTCCCAGCTTCAGTTTTATGTGCAAATAAAGCAGCACCAAAACTGAAATCCAACCAATCTGTTCCTGAGTACAATGAGGTGCAGGGCAAACAGGATCTGCATTTAGAACATCAGTTGTAAACACACAGCCCACATTGGTCCCCAAACAAATTATGAAGTGTTTAATAATACCTTGCTAAAGGTGAGCAAAATGCTGCAGCTGGTGTGGAAAACTCCATTGTCCTTGACTCCAGTACTTCTTTGCCTGGAATAAACTTCAAACTATTTGGATTTGGTGTGTCCTGAGTTTGAATAAACATGCATCTTACTGAAAATTAAAAAAAAAAAAAAAGAGAGAGAAGAAAGTTAATGTAATCAAACTTAAGTAGCTTAAATGAAAATCAAGGATCCTGATTATTTAGCAAGCCAAGACTGGAGTGCTCAGTGTGCTATAACCAACAGCAGCCTGTGCAACAAACGACACTTTAAAAACACAACGCAACAGGATCCATGAAAGCATCCAGACTAACAAACATAATGTTATGTTACAGGAAACAAGATAAATGGAACCTTGTCTTTGCCTTTTTTTGCTTTTATTTACTAAAAGGCACCTGACTACAACAGTATCAAACTGCATGAGGCCCGCACCATCCTTACTTCCTGTCGAGACCAAAAGATTCCTCTGCTGTGTTCAGGTTTTCTTAAAATCCTCAAATGCTGTGAGATCCCTCTTCCTGTTCAAAGCAGTAAAGGCTCAGCACAGTAAGTTTTACTAGCCCTCTCCTGAAGATAGACTATATACACACAAACAGTCTCAAGTTGTACCAGGGGAGGTTTAGATTGGATCAGGAAGAACTTCCTAACAGAAAGAGTGGTTAGGCCTCGGAACAGGCTGCCCAGGGAAGTGGTGGAGCCGCTTTCCCTGGAGGTATTTCAGAGACATGCGGATGTGGCACTGAGGGACGTCGTTTGGTGATGGGACTCAGGTCAGGTTGACAGCTGGGCTTGGTGATCTTGAAGGTCTTTTCCAGCTAGATGATTCTATGCTTTAAGGCTTTTTGTGAGCCAAGGCTTACTTGAGAAACTAGCTCACATAGCTTCAAAAACATGCAATAGGAGGATTTAAAGCAACAAAATGAGCTGACACTTATTTCCTAAACTGCCATTTTACTCATGACTCCCCAGTAATAGATGACAAATTACGCTATTTATAAATTGCAAAATTGTTACTGCATGTGTCTCTCACGGAAACAACCTGTTTGACTTGAACACACACACACACACACACACACACACACACACACACACACGCAAAGTACACACATGCTACTTCTTTTATAAACGGAAAAAAGGCTTAGCACGGAAGCACTTAGTTTCAACATGAAAGGAACAGTCGTGATAGAGCAAGCAACTAGTCTGCTTTGCTCCTCTTCCAGATCCCACTGGCATCCAAAATCACATCCAGCACGACAACATAGTTTCAAGTAACCTGCAGCAGGGGATGTGGATGGCACTCTGCCAGTCTCCTGAAAGCCATGGGTCACTAAAAGCTATCATAGGGCGTTCACCTTAGCATCTCAAACATCCTAAACCACAAATGGCCATATTAGCTCCCAGAAGAGGTGCCCAGGTGGGTAGCCACTGTATTTTGAAAGTATCTTCTGCAGCTGAAGATCCACCTTCACAAGGCCAGGTTTTTTAATCATTAATCCGTCTGGAGTTCCTTGTACAAGTGTGAATAACCTGTTCAGAATTTATTGTTGGTAACTGGCTGTATTTACAGCTAACATCTGTATTGTTTCTTTCAGCCCTCCAAGGAACACTGCATATGCTTGCTTATTATTCTGTTCTGCCAAATGCTAAACGTAAGAAGATAACAAATAGAGGCAGACTTTGGTAGGACACTTGCAGAGGCAGGTAAAATACCACATCAGCGTGCACTTGTTGCAACTACACGATTAGAACTGAAATAAAAACCATGGTGCTGGACCAGGTAGGATCAGACTTGCTCTGAAATCAAAAGTAAAAAGAAACTTCTGCCTGATCAGACTCATTTAAATACAATTTCCATTCGTGACTATTTCCATGCAACAGCACTGGCAGAATTTTTTTCCTTAAACTCTTTTTGCTACAGTATTAGACAGCAGTTGCTAAATCCCCCAGGCAGGTGCAAAAGCGCAATGCTCTTCTGCACTGCAAGTTTCACAGCCCTTTTTTTTTCACCCCCCCTCTCTTTTTGCTGAGCATACAGCCTTCCAAAAAACTGTTAGGCACAACAAACTCAATCTTAACCCCTGCTTTTTCAGGGTAATACCAAGTTACCATTGCAGGTGATATTAATGGAGAATATCATTAATGCATCACACATGGGTGCACATTCAAGGGGAGGAAAATTTAAAAAAAAGAAAACATCACAGCTGTGAAAATGGAAAAGGCTCTGCCTTCATCCTTGCTAGGTTCTATCCAGATAGTCAGCAACTTAATCTTGCTGAGCTCAGCAGCTGACACAGGACAGAGGGTTACAGGAAGCCTTTCACAAGGGATACATTTACACTAAGACAGACTTTAAATTAAGAATTGCAGCAAAGCCCAAATAATATTTTACACCAAAGCCCCTTGTACATCTTGGCAGCTGAATGACACCAAGAACACGTGTAACCGAGCACAAAACAAGCCATGCATGTCATCTGCCCAAGCTTCGAATGCCCAATTGTGCTAGTACTTCATTAAAAAACACCTAGGAAACCACCTAGGAAACTTTCTCTCACTCAGATTTCAGAAAGAGTGGGCTTTCATTATGACCACAAGACATAAAATCCCACAATGCATTCATCTACTTATTTTTAGCTTGTATTTACCTGTATTATGCAATACTGCAGATGGAAGAAATGGTTTCTTCTGTGCAAGTTGGTGGAAAGGCTGTTTAGTTGTCAAATTATGATCTTTTAACACCATATGACAAAACCTAGAGAGAAATCATAATTTTTCTAAGAATTTCCAAATTACAAGTTTGTACTTCCCCAATACCCCAAAGAAAGCTTATATCACATGCTCCGAGAATCCCCAGAACTCAGCAAGACACCCATCTACTACGATCCTACCTGGTAAGGTGGCAAGCTGGCAGGTCAGACTACAGAATGCCCCTTATTTTCCCCCTTTTCAATGCTCCCTCTTGCTCAGTAGACCTAACTCTCCAATTTTAGCTACACAAAAACTAATGTAGATTCCTTCATAGTCAGTAAAGACAGGCAAATCACCTCATATACCTGTAACAGAAGAAGAAAAGTCACCCCAGGGGAGCACCTACCAAGAACCTGGACATCTTGGACTAAATACCTAACTTTCAGAACATTTCAGGCAGCTGAGATGAACCCAACTCCAAGCACCTAAGGCTAAATAAAGGCCAGATTTATACTGTTATACTCTGACAGTTTGGCTGGTCAGACATAGAGTTCTCCCGTACAGCTCTTGGAAGATACAAGACAGGCTAAAAAATAACGCAACAGCCACCCTTACACAAACAATTCTTTAAAGAGAAAAAAAATGAGGACAACATTTAGATAAAAGACAAAAACTCTACTAGCTACATGTAAGCAACGCAGAGTGATGGAGGAACAGGTCTAACTTTAAAAATTGTAAATGCTTGCCTGCATGTTCGATTACCATAACTGCACACACACCCAACAGCGTACAAATACTTATTTCCACACGCAAACTCCTAGCCTGCAACCAGTCAGAGACACAAAAATCTGACAAAGTGACAGGCGACTTCCACAGGCTACATGGCTGTAAATGGTGGCAAAACGAGTAACGATGCCTCTGACTTCTTTAATAAAGGAGGAAGCAACACCTCAGGGCCTGAAAGTGTGCTTGCGGGGGTGTGTCTGGAGGAGCCTAGGTGTTTTAGAGCAAAGTGAAGATTAGAAAATGTAATCAAAACCCCCTCATGTCAAAGGCAGCTCAGATAAACATTAATATGCAAAGGATTAGTTATTGTCTGGTTTCTCTCCTCCTCATCAGGTACAGAGAGGGGAAACAGGCAGAGAAAATGAATTACAGCTGCAGGGGCTGGTACTAGGGAAGAAAGAGGCTGATTCTCTCAGGGGGCCGCAAACCAGAACAGAGGCACTACACCAAGGCCCATGTTCCTCAAACAAAATACAGGAACAGGAAAAGTCCTCCTCTCCTCACAGAACTCACCTTCCAGCTGTGGGTAGGGGAGACAAACACAGAAAAGATCTAAAAGGTCTTTTCCAACCTAAATGATTCAATGATTCCCCTACTTTTGTGATCTTGGTAACATGGACCACAAAGGGATGTGTGTCCCCCAGTTCTCCTTCCTCCCTTTAGATTTGGGGAGTAAAAGGAGATGAAAGCTTCCAACTCCACATCTCTGCTACAAAGAGCCCACAGCCCATGTTCCAGCTGTAAAATGAAGCAGATGGAAGAAAAGGAATTTTTACCACCTGCATCCCCACCATCTGTGTGCAGAAAGAGAAAACCAGAAGGACCGATCCTCTCCCCAATTTGCTTCTCCCTCAGGAGAGAGAAAGGAAGGAGAAAAGTCCACCAGAAGCAACAGTATACATGCACAAGCACAGGTATTTCTCTAACATTCTGAGCAAGTACAAACATACATACAAATACATGTATGTAAACCCCTCACTGCCTGACAAAGAAGGACCTGAACACCTCTAGGTAGGGAACAGGAGAAGGACAGAATTAACCCCCCATTACTATTGGCTTAGCTAACGGTCCCCAATACCCGCATTTCAGGCTGTGAATTATCTCTCACTTCACAGTCCCCAGCATGCGGCAGGGGGGTTGCCCATCGCTACGCGGTCCTTTGTGTGTCTTGGCTTTGAATTTCCCCTTATTGCACGACCCTAAGCACACATGTGCTGGGGAGATCATCACCCCTCACTGCACACTCCTGAGCACAATTTGGGGGCCATCACCCCTCACTGCACGCACAATTTGGGGGCCATCACCCCCCGTTACCCCCACCTGTGTACACAGGGGTCGAGCAGCCCCTCAGGGAAAGGCCCTCAGCACCCCTGCGTCGGGGCGGTGGGCAGGAACTAGCACCTGGCTGCTGTAATGGGGCTGGGGGATGAAACAGCCTTTCGCCGCCCCTCTGTAACGACGAGGAGGAAGGGGAAGAGCTAACTGCACCCGCGGCCGTCCCGCTGCGGCGGGGAAGGGAAGAGGAAGGCCAAGGAAAGCCCAGCGCAGCCTGGGAGACCGCGGTGCCGCTCGCTGCCACACAGCGGGGAAGAGACGAGGCGAGGGAAGCCCTCCGCGAGAACGCCGGGCTCCCTCCTCCGGGCAGGGGCAGCGAGGAGCCGAGGGGCCCCGCAGTCACCTACCGGCCGCCCAGCCCCGCAGCCGCGCCGAGCCACCGCGCGGCCGCCATCTTGGAGCTCCTCAGGGTCGCCCGGGCGCCGCGGCNATATTTTTTTCTTACCCTTTCAGGCCATTCCCGACACCAGGGTGATGAGGCCCCACCGCCCACGTCCAAGCTCCTGGCAGCCACCTGGGAGGAGCAGCATCGGTTCCGATGGTTTTTGGAAGCACGGAGCAGACCAGGTCTCACCCCGAGCCCCTGGGAGGAAGCCCAGTAGCACACAAAAAGCCTTTCTTTTTCCACATGTTACACTAATCTGAGTACCCTTCCAGGGATGGGCCGTGCAGAAGTCAGAGCTCGTGTACTTGTTTGCATTGCACATTTCTTGGGGTGGGAGCTGTTGATTTTGAAGATAACAGCCCTGCGGGTCAGCAGCGGCTGCAGCCAAAGGACCAGGAGGAGGAAGAGTTTCCCTTGGGAGGAAGGAGACATTTGCACTTTCAGGAAGACAGAAATGCCAGTTTGTGCGGCTGCCTTTTCCCCCCTTAGTGCAATTATTATATTCCTGCCAATTTTGGACCAGAAAGCCACTTACATTAGGCCAACTATACCTGCTTATTCCACTACAATTAACTAATAGAGCCTAAAAACCCAACAAAGTTCCTTGAACAAACTTTCAGCCCTTCATTTCAGTAATTCCTTGCTGCATCAGCTGGATTCGCTGTACCTTGGCACGCCGCAGTGCTCACAGCGAGCACGCTTTCCCTGTGCTTTGCCAAAACCCATTCCCGGCTGCCTCGTGCTTCCCGCAGCACGAGCGTACAGCCCGGTGTGATCCGTGTGGCACGTCAGCCGGTGCTCACGGATCCCTCCACTCCTGCACAGAGCATCCTCTTTGGGCACGGGTTCGTTGTGCATCCTCTCCTGCAGCAGCTCCTGCGTCTGCAGAGGGCTCAGTAGCTCTGTGCCGTCCATGCTGCTGCAGCATTGCCCTGGACATGAAGGCTTCTCCCCAGTAAACTGGAATATCCACTGCTCAAAGCCTCAGCTTAAAGAAATAAGATCAGTTTGACTTTGCAACTGCCAGATAAAATAGTAGAGCCACGATGGAGTTCAGCACCTTAGCAGGAAGAACACATTAAAAATCAGTCCTATCCGGCAAAAATATTTTGCATGGAGAGGGGAGAAAGAAGGCACAGCAGAGACAATGTATTGTAATCAGGTACAGTTTTAATAAAACGTACATAAGTTTACAACTTGAACATTTCTTCATAATGATTACCGGAAACAGATGATCACACCTGGAGTGCAACACTTGACTCCACCAATCTGCAAGCCAGAGGTATTTCCAAGACTGCTACGAATCACCTTAATAACAACGTGGTTCAAACGAAACACTCCTCTTGCGACACAAGTCACAGAGATTGCCCGTCGCAGTCAGCAGAGGCCACGGATGCTTGCAGCTCCGGCTTCCTGCTCCACGTGGACAGCACTTCTTCATCGGCAGCAGGAGTTGCTTTCACTGCCGGACTCGGAGCGCGGCGACGCTCGACCAGCTGCAGCCCCCGGCGCGTTCCTGCATCGAGCTTCTGGCGCTGACCAAGCAGACAGGGAAAGCCCCCTGCCCTCCCTGCGCCTGCAGCACTTCGCTCTCCCTTGGTGCGGGAGGGACCGGGCTCAGGATGGGGGACCAGAGGATCACCGGATCACCGCCATCCCTCCCGCTTCTCAGGGAGCTTTTCCAGGTGCACGTGACAATGCTCACCCTTCGTACAATGGAAACTACAGGCCGTGGCTTATTTTTAGGAACGCTAACACAGCTGATCAGGTTTCAGGAATGTGTTTCAGAACGGGAACAAGATTTCACTGTCATACCTACTGTAAAAATGCTTTGGAGTCTTTCGGTGTACTGAGAGGCTTTAAATTAACACCATGAAAAAAAAAATAAAACACAAAAATTCAACTCCCCAACACAAGAGTCTTTGGTGGAAGCTGAGTTAAAGTAACCGATTACCACTTTGGAGTGATTGAGAGTTCAGCAATTAAACATATCTCGCTCGGTCTTGCCTGATTAAGTCACGCTGAAGACGCTCCAGGCAGCGCGTGTTGCAATTGCTCTCGCGGGTTTGCTGTCACAAGCTTGGCATCACCTACGTGCTCCATGCATATGTGCATTACGGATCGAGTGTGCGCTGGTTTCAAGAGACTAAGATTGTAAACTGAACCCCGCACATGACTAGTGCCGAGATGAGAGACGGGGAAAGTCCCGAAAATACTGCAGCAGGCGAACACTGGGGCAGCTGGTCCCGTTACCTGCGCGTGTGCAAACGTCGCAGTGTGAGGCACAGAGAGCCAAGCCTGTTGCTTTTTTTTTTTTTGCATGCAGAAACTGCTTAATCGCTTTGAAGCGATATGTTTCTAAGTGCATTCAAGTTTAGTTGGCAATGGATAAGAACCATGTTTAAGATTGTCACAGAACCGAAGCGGTAACTGCGTCCCTCTGGCCATGCGTGTCCCAGGGGACCCAGGGCAGCTGGCAGAATTTGCTACAGCTTTAAGAAAGGTGAAACCACTGGTTCTGTTCAGAAAATTGACCTTAAAATGCTGCATTTAGGCCATAACAGTCTTTATTTCATTAATGTCACCAGCTAGGTGGCAAAGAAAGCTGTAAGCACTATTATTCCATTCATTAGAAACAGTAAGCTTCATAAAATACGGAAATGAAATTTCCACTTCTAATTCATCATGCGGAAGCTGCAGTATTGGCCATGCAGGATTAGGAGGAATACCGGTTGGAAACTAGAATGCTATCAGACTAGCTGATATTGAAATTCAATTTTCTGATCACAACCAAAAGTCCCAATCCTTCGTAAGTCACATGCAGAGATTCAAACAAGCTGCCCCTGCACCCCTAAAATATATTTAAAACCATTTATGCACTAGATGCACGGTGGCAGGTTCATTAGCTTCTGGGGCAAGGTTAGCTCGCTCTGTGTAAAGTGCTTGAGGAACATAAGCTGCCGAAATGCCAGCTGGAAATTCAGCCTGACCCAACCCAAATCCGTGCTGTAGGCGAGCCCACGCACCCAGCTGCACCTCTGTGCATTTCCCTTTCTCCCGTGGCTGGCAGTGCAGGACAGCAAGGTCTGAGTGACATGTGGCTCGCCTCCGCCTCGCCGACGTGAGCACGAGGGTGCCCGGGATGATTTTTTTTTTTTTTGCTAAGTGAGACCTGGACGTGGCATTGCAAGAAGTTTCACAGAATTATCCAAAAGCAACTTTTCAAGTAAAAACTGAAAGAAAGGGAGGAGAACCTGAATCCAGTTAGCAGAGGTAATACTTTGAACCCACATCTTATTTATATGTGGTACCTGCTTACTCCAGCGAAACATCTCCTGAGTGCACAGATCCATCCCCACACCGCCAAGCCCTGACCTACCTTCCTTCCTTCTGTTGGCTTCCTAAGCGAATTTAAGAGCATGGGGCCAAATTCAGCCTCCTGGCTGCACGCATGGCCATGGCACGGCATGTTGAAACGAGTCTGCGCCCTCGCGCTCAGCCTCCTCGGTATCCCCTGAATTTCACAGTTTGGTATCACAGTCCTCCTCGGCATCTCTCACTGATCCAATCCAGCAACAACCCGCGTGGTCAGTCACTCTCGGGTATATATTTCAACAGAAAACTCAGTGACAACAAAACGCAATAAACAACAGCCTCAGCTTAGCTGAAGGAACGTCTCATGGGAAAGCCAGAAATTTCTTTGTGGTACTTCTATTTCCCAGAGGCGGTGAAGGAGCACAGGAAAAACACAGCTACGGCAGCAGCACGTGCCGGTGTTACCCAACCCCGAGCCCAGCGGAGCGGGGCAGGAGGTCCCCAGCTCCGCACAGCTTGGCCTGGGCTCAGCGAGCCGCCAGGTGCCAGCAGCCGGGCTCTGCGTAGCCTCCGTGCTTTCAGGTGCTGTCCCTCCCCTCCGCAGGGCTTCCAGCACCTCAGTCCCAGTTTCTCTGCCTTCCAGGCAATCCCAATGCTGAGCACCCCCTGCAGTAACACTTGGCTCATCTCTTGCAACTGGAGATTTTGGAGGGGAACTGAGATCGGGGAAGGGACAGGGAACACAGAGCAGTCACTAACTCCCACCTGCACGTGCTTCGCTCGTCATCTCCTGGCGGTCAGGACTTTTCCATCCACCCTCCCCTTACTGCTGGGCTTAAAAATCAGCAGTGACCCGAACCGCGTTCCCGTTGGCGTGCACTGTTCTGCTTTGTTTGGGCAGTCTTCAATGCATCTGTAATGGGCCCACTGAGTTCCTTTAATGCTTATTATCTGGACATCAGCCAAAGCTGTGGATGGAGGTAGTGTCCGGTTTTCCGCCCCAACACTAGACTGAATTTGGCTGCGGCAGGTTTCACTGGTGTGACTCCAGCGCATTACGAGGAGTTGCATCTGACCCTTCCCTCTCCTAGCGGGACAGTAGTCCAGAACCTTCTCTCCGAGCATAAACACATCAGGAAGAGGGCAAAAACCTGCTCTACACACAGCAGGTCCCAATCGCAGCGACCTACCCACTGCTCCAACAAGCCCCCCACTGGAGCCTGAAAAACTCAAAGCCACTCGTGAGAGATCCCCAAAGGCAAAATCTGTCCTTTATCCTCAGTGCAAGGCTCCATCTTACAGGATAAGGATGAAATTCCCTTAGGAAATGGTCACTGTGAGGCTTCTGAGGGGCTTGGCAGAAACTACTGGAGTCAGTGGGGAAGCCCTTGAAAATAAAACAACCGAAGATTTTTCTTGGGAGACATTCTGCAGCACCGATGCCTGTTAGGAGGCAGGACCACGGCGCTGCAGAGCCATGAGTGACCGTGAGCCTAAAGAGCCCCATGCCCGGATTTTTTGAAAACCAGTCCACACTTAACAAATAGCCTTTGCTGGCCAGAAATAGTAGGACCAAAACAACGTATGCAACAAGGCGTTTTGCAAAAACAAAGGCAGGAGGTTTCGCTCTTATCTCTGCCTGGTATTACTGTGAAGAGAGGAGAGCAAAGTCTACCTTGTTTCCGCCCAGCTGCCAGCAGGTGACAAACACCTGGAGCAAACCTTCCGGACTATTTTGCCGCCAAACGCTATATCGGGACTCACTAAGTCAAAGGCAGAACAAACAGCAAGAAGTTGTCTTTCTCTTTGGGAACACGGTTGGAAGCACAAGATTTCTGAAGTAGAGCAAATGTTACCAGAAAAGAGTGAATAGATTTTGTTTGGGTTCATCTGAATTGACAAGAAAACAAAAGGCAGAACTGATGAATCTAGAGTCAAGTTCTCTGCTAGCACACGTCAGTCTAACTGGATTGCAGCCAATGCTGAATTACACCAAATGAGGTATGCAGATCAGGACATCCATCAAGTTGTTTCCATAATAAACTTTTCCATAGGGCATATTTTTAATACTGTAACAACGCACAGCTCTCTCCTTCACAACACCAAAAGCAAATTTCTGGGTCCTACACTTTGGCATAAACCAGACAAGCAATATGCACGTCAAACAAGGTTTTGCCTCATCTTTTGGTTTTCCAAGTAACAGCGACGGCAGCAGCCTGACAGATTGCCCTGCTGAAGTTTCAATTAGTGCATCTTGAGCGTTTGCAAGACAAGTGGTGGAAGGCACCGAGACCTTCCACCGACTGCTCTGGGCGCTGACACGCTCCCGCGTTACACGCAGCAGCGAGCAGAGGCACCGCGTGCACGCTGCCGCTGCTCTGCTCGCATCAGCGCTGCGTAAACCCGGCACTAGGCATTGCCTGCACGGCTCCCACTCGGCGTGCATAAAACCTACCAACACGCACCATACGTGACAGAATTACCCTGGAGCCTCAGCTGCCAGGCTTGCCAGCACTGCCAGCAGCAGGAACGTGTTACCTTGCTGTCCTCCAGAAGCCCCCACTGATGGGAAAGAAGGCCCTATAGCCCTGGAAGCTGTGAAATCACTTCCTTGCCAGAGCGCTAGCCAGTCCCGCTTGACTTGCTTTGAAATTAATAAGCCTTCTAATTCATCTTATAATGCCTTTCCCCAGCCAGAGCCAGAAAGCATGGAATATTACTGGTTTGGAAAAAGCATCTAAAAGTAACTTGGGGTAGGGGGGAAGGCAGTGAGAGGAGGAAGGTAAGAGGATATGAAGATCCTGAGAGCCAGGCATTCAGACTAGCTAACATAACTTAAAATGGTTCAACTATGTATCACTGCAAATAGAGTTCTGACCAAAAAAAAAAAATATACATATATATATATTGCTATGTAATCTGATTCAACTAAGAGGTTCAAGGTCCTGTGAGAGGTGTTCTATGGGAAGCACACCTCCCAGCTCACAGCAGATTAAGGCTTTTGCTTTCCTGCTTTGGAAGGAAAGGGTGCTGAAGCAAAAGGATCTCCATCAGGCAGCTCTGTAGTCCTGGAAGACAGAGGGGCAACAGAGACAGATCCCGCTATCGCCTGTCTGTTGGTCTGAGAAACCACTTTGTAAGCAGCTATGGGTTTGACTTCGAGACCCTGCCCATCTTCTGGACTGTAGTGACGGGAGTATTTTGACAAGGATTGCGGACGGAAAGGCTTGTTAACCACGGAGCCCAGGACGGCTTCCTGCGGCAGCACCTGTCCTTGGTTTCTCTCGCCGGGCATGCCGCTGTGTTCTGGCTGTGCACCTTTGGAAGGGACGTTCTCCTGGGCCTCCATTGCTCTTACTGAAGAAGGAGGAAGATTGGTCTGCTGAGTAAAGCCCACAGAGGAATACTGAGGTCTTGCCGAGGTCGTGGACCCACGAATTGCTGTATCCAGGCTTTGGAACATGGGGATGGCTCTGTGTTGGGCATCACCTGCTTGACTTAGGAAAACAGGCGGTGTGAATGGTTCCTTAGGCAGGCTATGAGAAGTCAACTCTTCCATGCTTTTCTTTTTTGTGAAAGGGGCTCTCAGAAACACATCCGCTTCTTCTGGGTGTCTAAGAGCTGTATTGCCCTTGGAGAGGAAAGGAGCTTTGGTAAAGACATCCACCTCATCAGGCACTTTTCTCGAGCTTCGGAAAGGAGCCGTAGCAAAAACATCTGGTTCATTAAAAACCTCCCCAGAGTGTGACTGGAAGGCAGGGAACGGCGTCTCCCCTGCTCTGGTCTGGGAAGACTGGGAGTGGGCATCTTTGGAAGCCTCCCGTCTTCCCCTGGGCCCAGCTTGCAGGAACCCTGGGCCCACCTTGCAGGTTTCCTCCTCCTCTTCTGAATCCATCAGTAAAGGCCTGGACCCACTACAATCCAAAATATCGCCTTCGTGGTCAGTCCCCTCTCCTTCGCTGCTGTAGAAGGAGCTGTTGCTTGAAGGACCGTCTCTTGCTAAGTAGTCTGACTCTGAGTTGTGCTGTGTTTTCACCTCTAGCATCTCAGATTGACCCTTGTACAAAGCAAGTCCATCACCACCAGAAGGTCCTTTACAGAGATCAAGGGCTACAACTGGAAATAGGGCTGGATCCCTCTGCAGACCTAAAAATGCAAAAGAAGAGTGTTACTCAACAAGTTACATCTCCTTGGTCATAAGTAAGAATGAAAGGTACTTATTACACACGAAACGTCACGACGTTCAGATTTAAACCACCACCACACATGGAAAATGGAACTGAAAGGGAAAGTAAATAAAAGAAAATAAAAATGCCAGGGAGGGTATTTACTGAACGCAAACTGACACAACTCAGCACCGCCTCACAGCTCAGGGACACCACAAGTACAAGTTTTCAGGAGATGGAAGATGTTTGACAGATGAATGGGCACATTCAGCACCACTCCACAGAGTTTTCTGTGCCACCCACAGCCACGACCATCAGAGGGGTTTGCACTTTATAGCACTGCTGCTGCTGCCTGGAGTGAAGCTCCAGTAAACTGTTCTTGTCATTTTATTCTGCACTGTTGCTTATCGCCTCAGGAGCGTCCTATAAACAGATGTATGGCTTGGCACAGCCTCTCTTTCTGCGAGCCATCCCACAGATACGTGGAATCACACTTGGGCATGTAAAATACGCAGGGATGCCTTACAATCTGCTAAATGTCAGTCTATAGCTTTTAATGAATTCTGGTAACTATAGCAGCGTTATTTTAAACCACTGCAAGACAAGTGATTTTAAACAATCCATACCGTGATTTCAAACGAAGTATCTAACGTACTGTAGGAATCTGGCTTGCCTCTGCATTGGTTTAGCAGGACAGCGTGGGGAGAGGCTCGCTGTACTGCTCTTCGCCAGTTACAAGAGCCCAAGATTGGGTTGGTTTACGCCTTACGACTCACAACAGACAGAACAGAAGATATCTTACCTTCAAAGAACTATTGGCAGGTTAGGAGTATGTCATTGGACTGATGTTAGCAAGAGGATAGGAAAAAGGCACATGAGAACTAAGCAGTACGAATTGTAGGAAGAACAGGGCGGGAAGGTGGTTTGGTGTCCACTGACCGATGGACAAGCGAGGTACTACCCAACCACCCCTGCTGTGACAAAACAGCATTACCATGTTCAAACTCTGCCCGGATTAATGGTTTGAATTTACACACCCATCGTAGGCTGCAAGGCACCTTTTCTTGACAAAGTCTGTGGATGTACGCAAGTTAACCCATTCTTAGCCACTTCTCAATTAAAGACACAGTACTCATTCATTAGGCATCAAAATCGTTATTTATTGGGAAACTATTCACTTCGATACATTACACTGCTAAATAATGACAGTGTAGATATGTGAACATTTTACAAGTTACTCTACAAAAATACTATCTATCTTTCCTGAAGCCCATGTTGTCAGCAATGGTTTAACCTTAGGTACTAATCTCAGTTAGATTACAAGAATGGTACGTCTATCGTGTTGTTTCCTTCCAGGAGACTGGTTAAATATTTACCAGGTATTATTGTGAGATTTCAAGAATACAGGTGGAAGCAGAGCAAGACCAGTTGCCACACCACGCAAATTCCTCTGAATCACCCAGTCCTCATTGAAATACAGCATACAGGAAAACAAGAAAAGGAAAAACGCATTTATCATAGTGAATATTATGCCAATGCAAACCAATGACCCAATTTTCACAAGAATAGCACAAAGAAGTCATTTGAAGAATTTTCTTTTTAAAGAGTTGCATTAGTTGTGTCTATGTTCACGTAAGTGATGACATTTAGGAAAGAGTAAGAGAAGGGCTGAGAGGATGTAAGCCTGAATACTTGGAAGCAACTTTCTCCTTTGCTAAGGCCAGTACAGGAGTTGTGAATTACTCTGGGGAAAAAAAATAAACAAAAGGATGCTTAAGCAGGAACTCATTCTGGCCTTCAGCTAGGAGCTGGTTTCACTTGAAGTTGCTAGACAATGCAACCAGGAGGGCAGGGCACCTGGTAATTAATTTAAAACCAACAAAAACTGGTACAGCAATGTTAAAATGCAGGTTACCAGAGAAGCTTTGCGACTTACTGATGGAGAAAAGCACTATCTACACTCCTACGTAGTTTTTTTCTGACACTTGAAGGAGGAGGACCTGGCTTCCAGACACCACCCTGTGGTAACTCATCTCAGACAGCTTCCCCCCACGTCCCCATTCTTGGTTTCCTACAGTTTGCTTCACCGAGAGAAGCAAAAAGCAAAGGGACAGTGCCAGGAGGAGCCATGGCAGCATCGCTACAAGGAAGACAACATCATGCAGCATTTACTTCAGCAGGGTGTGCATCTCACCAGACAATGGCTTAGACCTTTCCTCTTAGAGTCAATAATCTCACATGTTAAAAGGCCTGAGCTATGCTCAGGCACTGAAATGTCCAATCAAACAAACAAAAAACAAAAATCCCTTTGTGTAAAGGTCAGGTTAGTGCTAACGAGACAAGGTCAGGGGATTCCCACAAGCAGTCAGAGCCACAACCTTCACAGCAGAACTCTTCAGAGGCTTGTGCAGAGCAACCTTTAGGACCACAGAGAATTTACACTAGCCAGTGCTGATGGATGGGTCAGCAGGGCTGCGATCACAGACCGGTAAGAATGAAGCACTTGAGGGGCTGTTTCACATTAAAAGGTTGGGCAGTTTTGTTCTGTGTTACTGTAAAGGAGAGAAGGGGTCACCCCATGAGTTGTTAACAGTACGAGCGTAAAGGGCAAATCTTGTAAACCTAAGACTGTGCCTTTTTGTTTGAAGCCCCAGCCCTTCTCTGCAGTGACTCAGCTCCCACTCACACCAAAGGCACGCTGTGCAAGAGGCCTGAAAAGATACAGGCAGATGGCTGCTGGAATCAGCACACAAAGCACCTACAAACCCTCGCGCTAAACGAAACGCCTCTCTCGCAGAAGCAGCATTTGCTGACAGCTTCCTATGCCATGCCGGACACTGCCATCAGGCAGCAGCTGCCTCTTTTGTCCCATCCTCCCCTGGACTGCTGAGATCCATGCGGTGCTTTGCTGGGAAGCAGCCTTTATTTCGTCAATTAATGCTTCGGTTTTAAAGCACGCACACTTTACGCCATGAAGTCTTTAGAGAACCTTGTGTTTACAGATGACGTTTCTCCCTACCCCTGTGCATTTGTATATAATTGTTTTTATTCCAGGGTCAGGCACGAAGCAGTTATCTGGAAAGGGAAAATAAAATAATTCCTTGATTATACTCTGGCTCCGTTTCTAAGGAACTTTTTATTACTAAGGGAGAATCTTAGTAACAAAACCACCTCTGGCTCGGTACACTGGGAACACACTCTGCCTTAGAGGTGTGGGCAACACAGCAGCTCCTGCTTCCCAATTACCACTGCCTGCAAAGCACCACAAAAAACAGGTCATAGTTTTACGTGCAGATAGCAACCTGAAGGCACCATTTACCCGAGCTATAGCACTAACACACAGGGTTCCTGTCTTTCATGGAAAACACCGCACAAAGTGGCAAGGTACTGAAACAACCGTCAGGAATTACTCTCCCTTTTACAGGGGCTGCGAGGAGGCAGTCACCGGGAAGATGATCTCATTTCTGGATCAGAGCCCAAAACAGGAACATCAGGGGAAGACAGAGGCACTCCTAGAGCCTAAAGCTGCTTCTTGACCAAATAACTCTCCTGATTTCATCTAGCCAAAGTCAGAAAGGTCTCAACACATGTTAACAGGCAGCTAGAAACCAGCACAGTTGCTAGTAAGCAAGATCACTAGCTTGGCATTTAAAAAGGGTGGAAAGACTTCTCGTTCCTTCATTCTTGAAATGGTGGAGTTTTTCCTTGTATTCTGATTTCTAGGAGCAATGTCACCGAACATCACCACTGGGCTTTCAGTTAGCAGACATCAAAGCAGGACATTGAAGGCCGGTATCACCCTCCCCATGTCACTGGACTACTCATGCAGCAAAATAAAGCGGTTTTGCCCAAAGTCACTGCACAGCAGAGTGGGAGCAGCTCCAGGGTGCTTCATTTCCAGATTTTATGGAATTTAATGCTCACAGCCATTGGCACTGTGCAAAATGAGACAGGGCAGGTGTTGAGGGCACCAACTGCACACACTATTCCAGCAGTTCATGAACAAGACCAACCAACTGGAGACTAACAGCATCCATCGGGTTTTCGCCCTCATTTGTGCAAGCCAAGCATCATGTACCCAAGTCATTTTTAAGATGCAGGTGAGTTTCTAGGGGTTAAGCTCCCTCCTGTGGAGGGCACAAATCTTGCACATCGCTGGTGTCCTTACACCCGCGCCAGCCAAGCAGCCCACCCTCCCTCCCAAGGAGCAACGAGGACATTTGATGCCATCACGGCTGTCCCCAGAGCACAACTTCCTTTGGTTACGGAAGTATACTACACCAATTAAAAAAAATAAAATAAATTAAAATGAAGAAAATCACCCTCCCCCCTCTCCCAAGTCCATGTTTGCTGCTGGAGCTATGCGGTTTTAATGTGCAGTGCCCACACCTCAAAGAAGTCACGGGGGCAAGTCTCACCCGATCACTGGTAACTGAGTTGACCGATAAGCATCATTCATCGCAGCGCTCCCCTGGGGTACATTCACTCTTCCCCCACATCTGTGCCAGGTCCTACCAACTCTGACTGGTACCTATGAGAGTTCTTGAACTAGAAACTATGTTGGCCAACAAGAAAATACTTATTTTTATACAGACATGCACACATGCATGCACACACTTCAAACACTCTTCAAACACTCATGCGGCATACCACTCAATGACATTTTCTGGTCAGAGGCACACATGCTCCACTTTTGGCATTTGCTTGGGTACCCCTGAAACTTGCTCAACTGTCTTTGGTCTGAATCACATCTGAACTTCCATTTGAATAACATGATTTTTTTTTTTTTAAAAAACACTTTTTAAATAAGGTGGTTTTGGAAAGTCACTTGAGGCAATACCCTGGGAGGTTTCAGGCTGAAGAATGCACTGGGGACAGGACCTCTCGAGATCTTCCAAGTAGGAATATGGCCATTATCATGCATTTAAAAGAAATCCCCCCTCTAAAAACAATTTTTAGATACAGAAGGTCTGCCACAAAGCCACAAGTGCCAAGACTCTTCCGCCCATCTCTCAGACTTTGCCAGCATGCCCAAGTTGTCAGGTTGCACAGTGCCTGCAGCACTGGCCAATCCTTCATTAATCTCATACCTTTGAGGAGTTTTTCAAAGGCAGAGGCAGTTTGAAACCCAAGTCCACTCAGAGTCAGCAAGAACTGACATCTAAGTTCCAGCTATTGCTTTTAACATTTCACCACCCCAGAAGCAGATTTTATTCTCGCATCCAAAGCACAACCTGGAGTTGAAGGGAAAATTGCTTTGTGTACTGTGGTTACATTTGAAGTACCAGGAGGATCCATCAAAACAATCAATGCCAAAAACACTACAAGCTCAAACCTACTAGGGCAGAAAGGCTCCTCCGTCATCCTGACATATATAAACAGCACATACCAGGCAGAGAAGAGAATCACTCTGCTGTGATTTTGCTGACTGCAGGTTTATGTTAGTTATGTTACTTAACAACATCTGACCCTACAGCCCTTAAAAGGGGACAGGAAACATCTCCCATGGCTTCAAGCAAGGTTGCAACCATAGCCAAAAGAAAACCATTCTTATACACTTTCAGGAATGCTGGGTACCAAACATCTTCCTTGCGGACGCTGGATGAAAGTTCAAATCTGTTCCTTCACAGTAGCAGCTTTCACACAAACTCCTCAATTTTTGAGCAGCACGCAAATACTAACCTACTGCCTTCTAGGACAATCACATGTTTTGGAGAGCTTAAAATTAATCCCGCATATCCACCCATTTCACATTTCTTGCATTTTCCATTCACTTAGCATGTAAGTGGCGAGTCTTCTCAGACGAAGCAGGTCTAGATAGCAGACATCTCTAAAACTGTATGCTTCCATTGCACTGTATTTCCCACCCAGACCCATGAATGGCTACTTGAAAAAGCAATAAAATGAACATTCACATCTGCTTATTTAATAGCATTATTAACAACCCAGTGCATTTATAATTTATAATTTTTCCAGAACCCTTGAACAAGCGCCATTAGATTTAAAATCTTAAACATTCTTTAAAAGTACTTTAATTCACAGAAATCTTTGTTTCTAATATACAGTAGATGGTTACTTTTTAAAATCCATTCTCTTTTCATATATTCTCAGTATCTGACTATACAATAACTTTCTATCTATAGCGTCTTCACGTTTTCCAGTCCAGCTTGCCTGTGCTTTAGGAATATAAAACAAAAAAATAATAAAGTTCTATCCACAATTTTACTAAGGTCTTTTCCATAGTTCTCATGTAAAGCTTCTCTTGGAAAGTGCAGTATACACATGTAATGATACAACACACTTAAGCAATACTTTTATTATTAAGTGTAAGTTTTAAAAGAAGAGTAATGTAGAGCAGACATGATTGATGGTAGTTCTATTTACAGAATTTGTTAAACTAAGTGTTGGGGTGGGAGGATAGCGGAGAGACTGGAGATAGGAAAGGAGTAGTCACGAACTTTGATTTCTTTCCTTCTTAGCGAGAGGTCAGTACATACATATTTCAGTCGTTCATACTTTCGCACATGGGAAACTGCACTTTACTAATACAGCTACATACACATACACAAGGTTAGTAGTAAGCTATTAATTATTCCACTACAGAGGAAGAGTCCTTCTGTTCAGAAAAAGCTTTCAAATACAAGATAGAAATTCCGGACTTCATGACCATAAGCCAATGAAAACAAGTTTAGCGTATTCAGCTAGTTGACAAACTAAGCATGTGAAGGGTAAAAGAAAAGGTAAAACCCATCAAATTGTAGCAGCACTTATTTTTCAAACCACCTGAACCAAGTGCATGCTTGATCCACAAAGACCGAAGAGTGAAATAAAGTCCACAGTAATCTTTGTCTACTGAAACAAAAAGGTTCCATACTTAACTGGTTTGTACTATATGCAGTTACAAGAGAAAATGGGGAACCCAGAACAGATACCAGATGCTTGACTAAAACCAGGATTAAAAATAGACAAACAACTGTAGGACAATTTGTTTCGTACACAATTTACAGTAGGTTAGGGGGGATTTTTTTTTTCCAGTCAAACACAGAAATAGTCACAGAAAACACACCTGCTGCTGCCACAATGCCCTTTTCAGCCTAAAAAAAGGTCAACAAAAAGCTAATCACAGCCATACTCACACACATTTGGTTCAAAATCTTGTTATATTTTACTTAGGGACTTAGGGTCATTTTGCAGCTTTAACAATCTGGTGGCTTTTTTTTTTTTTT
>VXAL01014709.1:227889-238041 GCA_013399475.1 Chauna torquata
TTTTTTTTTTTTTTTGGCTTTTTTTCCCCCCCTCCTACCCCACGGAAGCGCAGTCCATTCACAAGCAGGATTGTTAAACAGCAAACCATTAGCTGGGGGCAGTCCGGAAAACTCTCTTCATATGCACCATCACCAGAGGTACTAGGCAAGACTACTTCAGGAGAATTCAGTGCTTTTTCCTCCTCTGAAGCATATACTGGCAATTTAGAAACATCAGCTCTCCTAACCTGTATTCTGCAGGAGAGGGACGTCCCTACCAATTTCGCTTGTCCCCTTCCTCCTGCCCATTCATCAGAAAAACAGGAACAAAACAAAAACCAAACCCAGAAACACAAACGCAAAGATTGAAACACAGTTGTTTGCACACTACTCTATGGAGAAAGGAGTCTGTTGTACACAGGGATCATACATCAGCTATGATTATCTAATTCATTTACAGTTAGGCTTTCCATGGTGCTATGTGTACATCTCAGCAGGGCGACTAATGATGGTGCTCCCTTTAGACACAGGCTAGCAGAGACAGGTGCAGAAGGAACCACAGCAGGTTTTTACCAGCTTTAGAGAGGACTATCTGGAGAACTGAGACAGAATCTTTCGTGGGGCATGGGAAGACAGGGAGAAAGGCGGGTGACTGTCTCCTGTTGGCGGATTTGTTTTTCTCATAATTAAGGAAAAACAAAAAACAAAACAAAACAAAGAGAACCACAACTGAAGGTAACTCCTCTGGAAATGAAAACGGAGGATTAGGTACGTTACAGAAACTGCGTCTGCTACTGTGTCACTGCTACAGGTCTATGAGCTGATCCACCAGCAGTAAAGACCTGGCTATGTTGGGAAGACTGGACTCAGAGCTTCCACTGTTGTTTCTAGAATGCCCACCTGAAAGTGTGAGAGATAGGAATTCAGTATTGAACAGGACACACACACACGACAGTTTCAGATGTTCAAGAGCAAGCAAGAAAAAAAAAGGCAAAGCAAAACAGAAAACTTGCTCAAGCTCTTCTCATTACTTGCATCACGATAGCAACAACATTCCCTTTGCTTGCTCTTCCACCCTCTCCCTCCCCTCCAAACCTAGCTTGCTAGACTTGCATGGAAAAACATCACAGCGGCTTCTGTGCCAACAGAAATCTCTGCCTCCAAGCTGCAGAATTCTGTCCTTACTAAAGGATTTATAAAGCAATTACAAGTACTCCCACAACCTATGGAAAGGCCTGTTCAAAGTTTTACATGTTAAAAATTAGTTGCTGTTTTAAGAGCATCTTTGAGTTTCCAACCACTGCAGGGAGAGTTGAGCTTTCTATAACTGGTACTTTGATACCAAAGGAAAGATGCTGCTCTTAATTCAAAGTAGCCTATCTTGGCCCAACTTTCATAGAAATCTTCTCTGACTTTCAGCAGGAGCAGAGTGTCTAATGTCTCAGAACTTCTTCTAATGAGCATCAGTCTTTGAAAGCCAGCATTAGATGCAGAGTGGGTGTACAGCATACTCATGTTGTAAATGGAAATGGTACTTAGGGAAGTCAAAAAAGTTCTATGAAACTAAAAAAAAAACAATCAAATAAAGGGAGTTCTGTAATATGCTTTTAAGCCTATGCTATGATATCAAAAGCTGGAATCAAAGCCCTTCCATGGCTTGACTGCACAGAAAATCCATCTGATTGGCCACGCTGCAAAATGCTGCCTGCAAGAGCTAGAAAATTCAGCACCATCATTTGTTTTAAAGAAACAGTGCTGCTCCTTAGATTCAACCCTACATAAGGCTGAAATTGTTTGCAAAGACCACATTAATGTGATGTAGGTGACAGGAATGCTATAAATGGAGAAACTTTCCAGTCTGTGTCCTAAGGAAGAAGAACATTCAAAGCTCTTCAAAGGAGGTGGGTACCATCTACCAGATTTCTCACACAGTTCCCACAAGCACCTTTGAAAATCATCAGTCAGAAATGAAAAACTTTCAGTGGGAGTCTCAGAGTTTTAAATGATTATCACCTCCCTTTCTTGTGCCTCATGCCAAGTTTACTTAAAAGTCAAAGGACCTCCTTCCATTGGCTTGAACAGTAAATAAGAACCTCAGAGAATAAGAGTTTGCCGTTGTACCTTAGGCACAGAGGTACTGGCATGCCTTGCCTGGCAGAGTGGTAGAAATTACTTCATGGGACCTAAAGATGCTTGCATGTCTATTATCTCTTTTTGAACATGCAATCTTGTCACAAACAGAGAATCTAGAGACATTTCAGGGCTAATATAAGTCAGAGGAAGACTGAGCTCACTAAAAACTACATTGATAGCACCTTAACAGTTTATGATTTGCATTACTTCACGTGTGCTGCAGTACCACTGCCCCAGAACTAATTTATATTCATTGTTTCTTTTTTCCTTCCCTTTTTCACATCCAAATCCTGGCTTACCTTGTGAATTTTTGGATATCAACACTGGAATTGGGTCAAACTCATCTTCTGTCACTTTTTCAGAGCCCTCAGGAGCATCAAAGCCTGCTATCAGGTTAGTATCTTCTGCAGCGTAAAGGAGAAACAGAGGTAAAGAAGCAAAGATAGCAGAGAAAGCTGGTTAGAATTGCCAAAAAGTGTTAGAACATCTTAATGTTTTCAGAGACAGGGTTTAGAAGCAGGAGTCTCATTTAAAAGGTGATATAAAGTTGGTAAGTCTTTGGTAAAGAAGGTAAGTAGAAGAGCCAATTAAATACAAAAGTAGAGGGGGAAAAAACCTAAAACCCAAACCAAAAGGCAAGTCAAGTCACAAGAACCAAAATAATGTTTGGCCAATCTGAAGGTTTAACAATTGCCGTAGCTCAATGCTGCAGTAAAAGCCTGGGGCATAAAAGCTGCCATGAACTGAAGGTACTCTACGTCTTCATCCAGTGGCCATCAGATATTAATGCAGTTTGATAGAGCAGTCTGGCTCTCCAGTTACCAGCTCTCATGCACAGGGAGAAGAAAAGGGCTGGGAAAAAACACAGAAGAAATTCCAGTCATCTACATGAGACGAAACCCCTGAGCTCTAGCCCACAGGGATAAAACAAGAAATGCAATATAAAGGCAGATTTTCAAAGAGTCAAAGCTATAACTAGACACCTAGAGAGATCTTAAAGGCACATAATTCCACTGATTTTAAGCCATGTCAACAGGAATTAAGACACTTGGTGGGAGGCACTTTCAACTATCTCCACAGCAGATCAGATGTTTATCTGCCTTATCAAGCAATTGCATACCTTTAGGGACTTCCACACATTCACTGTGCATCTCTACTAGTTACTTTAGACAGCTAATATACCTTCCAAAATCTGGTTCTCAATTACTACATAAAGTATTTCTGAAAGCATAGCAAGGATATGTTCAAGTCAATGGTTTCCAAGGAACGGGAACCTTGCTGTTAGACTCTGATCAAGAATAAAAGTTCTTTACATAAAGCTGACAAATATGCGAACAGGTTTTGGGTGAGACGATGCAAGAAGTCATTTGTGGAAATACCCTGGCCTCTGGAGGATCAGATGCAGTGGGGAAGAAAAAAAAAAACAAAAAACAAAAAACAAATTTTATAAAAGACTAGACTGTAAAGCATCAAAACCAAGAAAGTCATCTTGTCATCACTGTTTCTGGAGTTATTTGTGGCTCTTCACAACACACCTGGGAGCCTCTGAAGGCATTCTATTTCCATTTCACTTCATTTATAATTACAATTGCTCATACCCCTGGAGTTTGCTGTACAAGAAGCTACTCAAGGAGCACTGCTCAGTTGTGGACTATCTTTCCTAAGGACAGGGAAAGGCTGGCAAGCGTCCCTGTTTGGGCACAACTCCTTGGAAGAAGTATATCTATTCACAAAAGTATTTCAGCTTGCCTCAGTAACTATATATCACCATAACTGGAAAAAAACTCTCCTCTCACATACACGCAGCTTGGCGTCCAGCAAACGTGGATTACAGAATTCTGAAAGCTGAGCAAAAACTCAGCAGCCACAAAACGCAAAACAGCCTAGTAAAGCACAAAGGGAAGGATGCTATGGCTTGGCTGGAGCATCAATCCATGTTCAAAATGCAGCTGCTTTTCCATGTCATCCTGGTCCCACCGATAACTTGCAGCATTGCAGTTCCACAGGTTGATTACACCCGTGGGTAGCACCATCTGCCCCATAGGTGCTTTACATCACCAAAGCCAGGACTGGATAACCAAAACAAACAAAAAAGGAATGGGACAGATGTACAGTTAATGGCCACACCCAGAGCTATAAAAGCACGGGTTGAAGTGAAGCCATGAATTGGTTTTGGAAGAGTTTGCATTTTGCCCCCTCCCCTCTCTCTCTCTCTTCTGCTAACAAAAGCTTCACTTTCCCAGTCAAATGCAAGCCTCTCATCCCATAGGGAACAGTGGGGCAGCCTGGGAGAAGCCACACAGAAGTCTGTTAATTTGTTTTCTCATTAAGTTACACCAACAATGTTTTGGCTCTGCTATGTTCCAGACATGGAGTAATAACTGCTCGACATACATTTCAAACCATTTACTCAAAATAAAGTGGCGTGGAAGGGTATTATAGCAATGAGCAATTAGAACAACTGCTTGTTTAAACCCAAAAGCTCTATGAAAAACACAATCTCATTTTGAAGTGCCATCAAGTGTAAAAATTGATTGCAGACTGTTTTTACAGCGATTCCTCTGAGGACAGATCATTTTCTGTTGCTATAGGGATACTTACCAAACGAGCTAAGCAAAACCCACTGTCGAGGGGCACCCAGTGGTTAGCATTCAAGCTCTGGGCCTGCCTTTTCAAGTCAATAAATAGCACAGAAGTCCTGATCCTCCCTCCCGCTCAGGTGGAGGTGAACTACCCAATAGTCACTACAAGCTTAGCTTACAGGAATCATCTGTTAACATTTGCCTTGTCCTCAAGGGACACACGCACTGTTCACAACTGCTTTAGCCCATAACAGGAGCGTGCCAGAACAGAGCAGGAAGAATTCACCATGCAGGTCACGCTCCAGCTGATAGCTCCTCAAACTATTCCAGTGCTACTACTCCAGCTACACCACATGAGAGGGCCCAGATTTCAGCTGGACACTCTGCAGCCTGGAAAAAAAGTCATCTGATTCAGGATCCAGCTTCCCAGGGTCCTCTGCTCTTGTTTTTTAGTGGAACAGAGAACAGAACTGAGACCACTGCACTGTATTTCCATAATTCCCCTCAAGCTCAAACAATCACATACTGCAAGGGCAGATCTGCAACTCTTAGGAATTATCACACATGGTCTACTTCTCCTCCGCAGCTCTGCTGTTTTGTGTTACTGTAAAACTGTTTCACTTTTCAATTAGATACTGTACTTAGCCTCTCATTCACGTTCGCTGTGATACTGCAGTCTGACTCAAGAGCCTTCTCCTGATAACCTTTGAAAATGAGAACAGCCTCCAGATCTGAAAGAGTTCAGTCACATGCTACAGACATGAATGTTGACAAATAACAACTATTCAATTGGTTTCAGAAACATGTGACACCAGTATAGATCATTATCAGGCTCCCTTCCAGACTTCACAGTGCAGCATAAAAGCAAGTCTTAGATCATAGGTGCAAAAGGCAAAATGAGAGTGCCTTCACTCACAGTCCTGAAGAGGGTTGCATACAAAAGCCTGCCTATCCTTTAAGCCCACTGTGTCACTGCCTCGTGGAAGATACCACCTGTCTTTATTTACAATCAGGCTGAATACTTGAATCTGTATTTTCCCCTTAGTACTGCAATACGCATTACAAGTTTCACCAGCTTGGGAAGAAAAAACAGTGGCCTGGGAAAAACCCACCACCAGAACATGGGTCATAGCATCTGCTTGCGTAAAATGATATCAGCTTCACTTCACGTCAGCTAAAGACTGAGTCCTAGGACTGATTAGGCATTAGAGACAAAAGGGACAGTTTACCTTTGTGAGGTTGAGCCGTGAAAGCTACAGGAGCAAACTCATCCAAGAGGTCAGCAGCAGGGTTAGAAAGCAGAGAACAGTCAAGCAGAGAGTCTTCCCCAGTGAGAGAGTCTGAATCCAGGTTACCATCCCAAGGCCGCAAGGTAGCATTAAACAGGACACAAACACTGTTAAGCTCATATTCACACATTCCTGTTCCCATCTACTTAGCATACAAACAGAGCATTGATGCAAAGCCAGCACAAAACCTATCATTTTTTGTAGTGGAAAATATTTCTAACTGCTCTGCAGCGAGGGCAGACGGATTCCCAACTCCTTTAGCAATATATAACAGATTCTCTGGTGCTAACTGCCCTCTGAAGCAGAATACGCAACAACGAAATCTCACAAAAGTGATATATTAAATTAGATAGCAGGGTGGAGGGGAAAGAGTTGCAGGGACTCTCTGGCAAAACTAAGTCCGCTGGCTGTTTCACAACAGACCTCTGAAAAGATGTCAAGTCCATCTGCAGCAGAAGTTGCCAGATCAAGGCCTTCATAGTAAGAAAGGGACATGAACGGCTCATTACCATGCCCTGACAGAACAGACGGAAATCCGTGACTGCTCCAGATTTCAAAACACTTTTATCAGAGCAATACTCTGGCACCTATAGATTTGTAATGGTGGGCTGAAGGAATACTGTACCATTCAAACAACAAACAATACTGAACCATGCAGCATCCACTTGCAAATACACAAGCAAGTGCAGTTTACACTGGTGGGGAAAGCAGTAAAAGAAGAGATGCTTATGTCCATGCAGACTGTTTTCTGATTTATTACAGTACGGTTACATAGCCCACCCCAGTGCAATGCATCCTTGCCCCACCACAGAACCTCCTGCCTCACCAACCTGTTCTGTTGGAAGCAACCGACTCAGTCTGCGACACGAGGCGTTGGGTCAGTGGAGCCTCCAGGCCCGGTATGAGACTCTCAACAGCTACGTCAGGTTTTCCTTTCCGAATGTGCAAAATGCCAGAGCAGAGGAGAAGCCAGAGGTTAGTTTGCAAGACACCACGTAAGTAAGAACTAAGAAGGCAGTTGTCTGAATCCTTTAGTGACCCTTTAATACCTGTCAGCTACGTTGGGAGCAAAGAGATGCTGAAGTTAGACTGATGTTAATTTAGTTATGAGGAAAGATTAATACACTAATGATGTTTGTTGGCTTTGAGCTTTTGTTTTGGGGTGTGTGTATGCGTGTGTGCACGCAAGCCTGATTTGAAATATCCAAAGGCTGAAATTGGAGGCTAGTAATGCCTGTCCTGCAGCTAAGCAGAGGGCCCAGGGCTGGACAAGTAACCACAGGCTTTTGCAAGGACCTTTTCCAGTAGGAAAGAAAAAAAAAAAAAAGAAAGAACAGTTACCTTTAAGGAGTCTCCCTGCAATAAGGTAACAGATAATTAGAAAACCCACTGTGGAGCCGTTAGCATGTTCCCAGTTAAGCTTGTAAAAAGCCAAGATGTGGGATCTTTTTTCATTTTGAAGTGCTCAGTGAAGCAACGTTTGCAGTCCCTAGTGAGAGGTGATAAAGTTTTAGAACTCAGCATCTTACTGAAAACATAGGTCCCTAGTATTGTCTAACACTGACATCCATTATGTGGATACAAAAGGACATGCTTACAAAGGCTGGACAGAAAGACTTGTTTTTATATAATCCTTAAAGGGAAGGGGGGCAGACAGAGGATGACTGTCAACACAGTCACACCAGCCAGGTATAATGCTTGTCTGTGTCTTTTCCTCAAGGACCAAAATGAAGGTAATGAGCCAAGAAGTGAAACTGAAGAACAAGGACGCGCTCAAGTGCTAGGATCAGAAATGGTCTAGCTGACCAACGTAGGAGAGATCCATGAGTATTTTTGTTTGCATAGCAGTAAGTCTCTGTGATTTCTAGGATCATTATCTAAGAGTATTCAGACAACTGCCAGGAATTGCAAAAGGAAGAAAAGTCTTATAGTTAGGTGACTCATTTCCTACCTTTCCATTCAAAGCTAAAAGGCTGCAACCAGCCAGCCAGGGAGCCCTGGCTTGGACCCAAAACCACAAGAGCAGCTGATTGCAAGTAACTGCAGCCTGCAATTATTAGTCTTTAGCACATTTGGCAAGTAGGTCAAAATACGATTCTGCAACACTGAAACCTTCATACTGCCTTGGAGCCTGTTGCATCTGGGCTCACCACAGCCCAGCACATTTATTCTCACAATATACCCCAGAGCAAAGGTAATGTTGTCCTCCTCCTCCTGCTGAGGGCCAACGACAGGCTGAGTGCCCAGGCCACAGTCACACACACAGAGCCCTTAGCAGAAGTGGAGGGATTTCTTTGTATCTTCTCCTTTAGCCAACAATTAACTCTCTTCTACTCAAAACCAGAAGAATACACGAGTCCCAACCATGCCTTGTTATTGCATCAAATCAGTAAAACCAGATTTTAAATGCAAATGTCAAGTCTTCGCTACTCAGATGTGATTCTCATGGGAAAAAGGCAGATTTGTCTCTGCATAATCTGTAACTTCCTGTCATATTGCATTTTGCCAACATCAGCGGCTGTTTTCAGAGCCCAGTAGCGTAAACACACAGTTATCATGCGGGACAAGGCATGCCGTGTCAGACAAAGGGAAGGAGGTACCCTGAGTTTATTTTTACCATTCACAGCATCTGACGTGCTACCAAAGGGGTCAGCGAGAGGCAGGATATCAGGGAGCAGAAGCGCAGTCTCAGGAGATTTGAGTCCCTCAATCAGTTTTTCTGGGTTAAGTGGGAAAAGGAGGAAGGAAGGCAAGGGTGGGGGAGAAGAAAAAACACAAATCATTAATCAGGCACTCAATTCAGTGGCTTTATCACCTAGTATGTCAGCCCTGGAAAAACATGTGCACAATTTTGTGTGCAAATAACACTACTGCTTAAAGAACATCTTTTCTCTAAGGATCTCAAAGCATTTCAAGACAGGGGCAGCTATTCACCAGCTGGCCATGTGCCATGGTTATCTAGAAAACTGAGGACATCCACACCCACTGCGCACTGCTCTCCCTAAGAAGCCGCTGCAAAACAGCGCACAGTTCTTTCACTTCTGCGCAAAGCGCAACAGTTTAAACTTGACCCGCTGAAAACCCAATGAATATTCCTTCTCACCCCCGTATACCGGGGAGCTCTTTGTTTTTGTTAGTCTTTGTATAATGAGAAGAACAGATGATCAGAAGCTAGAGCTAGGCTTACAACTCCTATTAATTTGCTCAGTAACGGAATACTTAAAGCCCTTAAGAGCTCAAGCAAAAACATTGAGACACTACATTGCCAGACACAAGACCTTGCCCTTGGGTTAAAGAGCTGTCTAGTTACCAATTAATTATTTCAAATATCAGGTTTCAAATCAGGTATGTCATTCTGAGCTGTATGACTCCTGTGGTTTCCATTATCCATCATATAGAGAAATTTAGATTGCCTGTCTAAAAAATTAATCTCAATTATTAATCTGGTGAACGAGTGACTTTGCAATCAAAGTAACTAGGTTTTCAATACTGAGCTTAATTATTTAGCTTTCACAAAGGTTTTCCTCACAGAATGAGAAGATAAGCGATATTTTCAGAATTTGTTAGAAGAAATCACCTTCAGTAGAACAGCACTGATAAAATTTACTCCATACGGACAAATCTGGCCATTTCAACTTGCTGAAGTGACTGTATTTATAATCTAACATTAGAATGAGGTATGGCATGCCACAGCTACGCCTTTATAGCATTTTTACATCTATATTTTATGTCTTGAGTTCAAAGGCTGGTATTATTTATTATCTAAAGAAAACGTGTTCATAACTGCACAAAAGAACAGGCTCTGGAATTCTACTGTATAAAAGACTTATCACGCTGAGAAAGCCAAAGAAATGCTTAAGTTGCACTGTTACGTACATGGTAATAATATCGATCTTTTTTATTGCCCTATATAAATAATAAAACAGCCTAGCGGCTTTGGAGCTCCTTATTCAAAGCAGGACAAATTCTACTCCCCATGAAAAACTTCACTAACCAACACATTAAAGCAACCAGAGGTGGGGAAGAAAATCTAAAAAGGGACCCAAGTGGCAGTTGTTATATCAGTAAAAGCCTGAAGAAGGTCAACCGAAAGGGAAACTCTGATGGGAACAGTAGTCTTGAGTGTATTTGAAACCTTCCCCTCTCTTGGAGGATTTTTTTTTTTTTTT
>VXAL01014709.1:238097-299290 GCA_013399475.1 Chauna torquata
CCATCCCCCCCTTTGGGGGGATTTTTTTTTTTTTTTTTTTGAGACTCGATTTACGAAAGAAAATGCACCCCAACTGCAGAGGCATCATCCATGGCTTCTCACCTACACAATGAGGAACTCTTTTCTTGCATGAGCAAAGAGGCTGGGAGCCGGGGCTTGGCAACAAAAAGAGGTGGCGACACTATCAGAAGTGGGATAAGCAGGATGGCTCCAATAAAGCAAATAGGAACTGATTGTAGGATGCTGGAAGAAGACAACACAGGAGAGAAACGTGGGGACAAGACGACAGGGAACATGCTCAACTCCTTTTTCCAAAAGAGAAGTGGTAAGATAAGAGGTATCCGTCCAGAGTACAGCTGACTTAAACAGTGCTTTACATCAATTAATCCACATAGCAAGGCAGAGGACAACTGTGGGAAGAATTCTGGATTGTCTCAGAGTTGGGCAACTTCAGATTGGGTTTAGCTCCTACTTTAAGATGAAGTTTGTAAGCTATGAAGAAGTGACACGCATGTATGTAGTGAATGTATTTACATTTTAGAGATTCAGGCCTATGATACTCCTTGCAAAGGAGACTCTTACAGAAGGCCTGTTTCCAGATGCCCAGGTTGATGCAAATGCCTTGAAGAGCTGTATCTTCAAAATCACGTATACAGTACCTGTAATCATTCTTTCTATGACCCCTTTTCCAAATGTCTTGCTCCTTGAAGTCTCCCCTCCTTCAACTTTACCTTTCCAAACACAGTTTCCTCCTTTTTCAGTACTGCAGATTTTCCATTTAAGATGGTGAAACAGCCTCTTGGTCAGATACTAGGAAGTCACATATTGAGCTCAGCTACATTTTTTAAACACATAGAAATTACAAGAATAACATGTTATTCTTCTCCCTCCTATCCCCTGGGCTCAACTGACTTTATACAAAGCTTTAGTCTGACAGTGGTTCTTTGTCTTGTTTTGTTACTTGTCTCATTCTTGTTTCCTTCATTGTTGATTCTAATCTGTCAACATTGTTCCAGGTAGTCATTCCATCTCTTAGTGCATGAGTAAAAGGAACTTTATCCCTCGAGTGAGTTTGAGAAGTTCCAACAAAAACAAAAAGGCATCAGGATGAATGGGAAAGGTAGTATCAAAAGCAACAAAAAAAAAAAATCAGATGCCTCCGTCTGCTTTGAGGTTTAGCAGTTCATTTCCTTGGTTTCTGCTTTGTCTAGCATCTTGTACTAATCCATAGGACTAAGAGAGAGAGCAGAGGAACAACAAAGTCACTTTAAGAGGTGGGAAAATCACTTTTAACTAGAAGTTAAGGAATAGTTAATGATCGCCCAGAGAAAACCACAGTTCTGCAATAGGCAATAGGAATACCTTTTCTACAGTAGTTAGGTTTGGTCTCTTTAGCACAACATGCTTATTAAAGAACACACGTGTGCTAAAAAAAAGTTTTTCAGAATCCACATCAGACTTTCCTAAGCCCAAGAACACTACATGCCTTTGCAGTTGCAAATTAATCCCACTCTTAAGCATCTGTTCCACCACAGCTCTAACGATGAGGGTATATGCTGCACGCTAGACTGTTTCCCTCTGCATGAGCACTAGGCAGCTTCGGTTTTGACTATATACAGCTCTTGACAGAAGAGCTAAGCTCTCTCATGATACTGAACAGCATTTGGGGTCCTGCTACCAAAGGAATTATCTAGCAGAAGTTTAATTTTTCATTTCCAAGAGAAAAGCTGCTTCACCTTCAAGTGAAGTAATGGCTGAGATGGAGAGAAGCCAGCCGTGCTAAGTAATTTGAATGAGTAAGAAACACAGCAGTGCAAGAAGAAGAAAAGGGGATTAGTGGTCTCCTTTCTGTTATCTGTACAAACACACCAGTTCCAAGCCATGCATACATGAAATGATCATCAATTGCAGAACAGATTCCACCAATAAAGCGAACAGCACACTACGTGTATCTGCCATTCGTAGAAAGGATGAATGCTACAGCCTCAGGTACGGACTTCTTTAGAACATCCTCTCCCATCTGTCATCCCCTTAGCAAAGATCCACTGGAGTAAAACCAAGAGATGTTTTGCCACTAGAGTACCAGTTTCTTGCGACTCTTGGGGCATGCGGGCACACAATCACAAGCTGTGCTTTGGAAACAATCACAATGGCAAAGGAGATCAGTTATGCAGCAAACAGCAACATAAGAAATGAAGAAATAATCTCTTGTATGCTGCAGTTTCAGGGTCCATTGCAACCAGTTTTGTGCATGTATAGAGCTATAACTGGAGCTTAACAGAACAAAACACATTCTGCACCAATCACCATGCTGTTAAATTCAGGATTTTGTAGTATCAGAGGTCCTCCTGCCTCAGATCCAATAGACATATCCAGACTACTCATATGTAGGCACACAAACAAGTCCATGGATAAATAAGGTTAAGAAAATATAACAGTGCAAAAAAAATATGCTATATCACACAGCTCCTGAAGGGCTCTCAAAAAGAGCTTTTGTCAAACTCCAGCTGGGAAACGTGCTTTAACTGATAACTGTGCTCCCACATGAGGTTTTCTGCTGGAGGCACCCTCATCCCCAAACAGCCTACCAGAAGTCTGCCAGATGCTTTCCAGGTCACAGGGGAAGTAAGCTTGATTCAGGTACAGGATCAAGCTGACCCTTTGGTACTTCATTTTCTGTTGGGTTCTCCACTTTGCCTATTTTCCACTCCCGACAGGGTGGCAGCAAGTTTGCTACAGCTTTGCATCAGCCAGTAAGGATGCTGGCTGAGTAAGCAAGATTCATTAGCAAGTATTAAGGAGGTATCTTGGCTTAAGAGCATGCAAGGGGATTAAAAAGAGTACCCTATCAACTGTTCCCAGAGCTGAAGCACAGCCATATTCACCTAAAAGCCCACAGTATGTTTCATTTCTTTCTCAAGTTTCTAGTTCCACACAGTAAGAAATTACTGATTTTTTCCTATTATAGTCAAAATGAGCAAAACACACTGCAGAAAAAGCAAAGCAAGAGTATAACCTACAACTAACAACTCTCAGAGGTGTCCCTGAATGGCAGATGTTGGTAGCTTCACAAACTGGAAAACCAAACCACATCCTTCTGGAATGAACAAGAGAGCTTTTCCCCTGATTTGCACCAATATAAGAAGGATGCAATACCATTTAGCATCAGTAGAATTAACTCTGGTTTTATATCACAGGACAAGAAAGCAAGATCAGACCTCATGCACAGACTAAGGAACATAGCTTTGGACAATTCAGTAAGAACATTCTAACCTTTTTCTTCAGATGCCTTCTTTTCCAAAACATGCACAACTCTAATTTTTGAGGTTTACAATTAGTTGATTTGCGAAGACCTTGCATCTGCAACACCACCGCTGCCAAAGACTAAGTTAGTATGCTGCATTTATACTTGGTGATACACCTGTTAAGCAACACAGTATATGCGGAAAGCGTTTTAAGAAGAACTAGAGTGATGAAAAAAATAATCAAGAGATGGGGGAGGGAAACGGGTTTTTAGATAGAGCAGGCTATTAGAAAGAATAAAAGATTCCCGAGAGACTTGCAAGTTAAAACAGGAACAGAGGGCAAAAGCCTGTCATACTTTGGTAAAACTCCAAACAATCAAGATGCAACATCTCAAAGCCAAAGATGTCCACCAGCCAGGCACTGCACACAGTAAGAACGTTACTCACTCGTGTACTGCAGAGGAATAGCAAAAAAAGACAATTCAATAGAGCACACAGCAGAGTTCTTTTCTTCGGATGTCAACTGAGAAAGAAAGATAAGGCAGGATTTTTACAACCAAGTCAACTGTGCTGCGAGTGGGAGGGCAAATTACCAAGGTATAGATTAGTCACTCAGGAAGATTTGTGCCTATTGATTAATCAAGTATTAAAGATTAAAGGAAGCCTTGCACATTATTCAGCCACAGAGAACTTTAACTAATGAAGGGAAGGCACTGGACTTTCATTTTCCTAATGGAGCTTCTGCCAAATGGAATTGTTTCTTATATAGCACAAATAGAAAGAGATGAAAAAAATTTAGCAAGTAATGTGTTTTTAAATATATATATGCATATATATATGTATGTATGTATTTATGTACTTACACACAACTTTGTAAACGCCATACAGAATAGCAGGACAACATTTAACAGTGTCTCCTTAAGAGATCAAACAATTTTAGTTGAATATTCAAGTTCTCAAATATTTGTCAAACACCCTCCCCTTCAGATTAAACTCAAACCCAGACAGAAACAACATGAGAGACTATTTACACTCATTTAGTTGGGGTTCCTGTAGTCCACTGGCTTTATTGCTCCAAATCATCAAAACACCATGCTGCACTGTCAGTTAATAATACAGCAATTAATTCACCAGGTAACTAGATGAGTAGCACCCACTCCGTATCTTCCCAACTCAAGATTTAAACTCAAATTGTTAGTACACAACAACATGCTTATGCACATCTGCAGTTACTTGAAGCCCAGTCGATGTGTCATTTTGGAACAAAAGCTGCCATTAGAATTAAGATTGTTTTTTTTTTTAAAGCCACTGTAAACACCCTGACATAGGTGGGTACACAGTTATCTTCGCAGAATTTATGGGCCTGGGGTAGAGGGGGTTATGCTGGTTAAAAACGTGTCATCAGATATTTTGTGCCCTACTACACTATTAATAGTGACCCTGTTAAAGCAGCTTAGCTTGTGTGTTTCAACAAGGATGTCAATGATTTGAGTCCTAACTCATGCTTTCAGATGCTGGAAACTGCCAGCTCAGCAATCTGGTTTCAGCATTTCATGATTCTTTACACGTTTCTAGCTCTTCAAACGTTGCAACAGCTTGAAACTCAACTCCAGCTCACAACACTGCATTACCATCCTGCAGGGAAAAGCTTAGAAAATCTGTTCCTGAAGGTCATGCATTAGAAAACAGTGAGGAAAAAAAAAAATCTAGATTTGCTTAAAACTCCTATTTTTGAAGCCAACTGTATGTTTAGCAGGAATGGACAACAGACCCATACATTTCTGATAGCTAGGGCTAGGAAACAGGCCAAGGGTGTGGACAAACATTTTGTTTTGAAGCTGCACTGCAAGATGTGTACTTCCTCAGCCTTGAGAAGCATCCTCTTGTAAAATGCACACAGGTCCATGGGTATTTGAAGGAAACAGAAAGGCAAAAATAATCCTCAAAGTGCTATTTAAAAGCCTCAGAGAGCTCCAACGTGACAATGACTCCTTAATAAGCAACATTGTTTGCCTTTTCATCAAAAGCGAGAATATCCAGTGTGTGCCCAGATGGCACAGGCATGCTTTCTTGGCCTGTGTTTCCTTCCCCAGCTATATCTGTGTGTTTATTTGCTGTGCTGGACAGGGAATTTCTCTTATCTCACTTTCTGTTATGGCCAACACAGCGTTGTGGAGGCTGCTTCATGTTGCTGTTCTTCAAACAAATAACTAACTACACTAAAGCCACATTTGTCTCTCAACTGTAGTTAAAATGTTGAATTATTGCAGGGAGCAAATGGTTGTGTAAATATGCAAAGAATGATCCATCTGAAAGAGAAAGGGGTGTGAGGGGAACATGACTGACTGTGTGATGACGGTATTTTGGTAGGTAACGCTGCAGAAAGGCCACCGGCAGCACCCTGCGCGCACCCAGACTCAGCCCGCACATGAATCAGCGCAGCACAGCCGGCAGTACGGGCGGGTTTGTCCTCCATCCAGCAGCAGCAGGGAGGAGCAGAGCTCTCCCTTTCTCAGCTCTCGCTCCTCCGTGCTGCTGCTCGACAGCTGCTCCTTGCTGGCTCTGCCAAGGACCCACACCCACCACCTCATCTCTCTGCTTCTGCAGAGAAGAGAGAATAAGCCATGACTGACAGCACAGGGTACCTGGAGAAGAACGTTCCTCTGGGACTAGAAAGGCAGACAGCCCCCCACCCCAAATAAAACCTCAAACAATTGGAAAGGAATATTTTTGGCAATATCTCACAGGGCATTTCACTGGGTCCACCTTTCACTTACTCAAAAACTTGTTTATCTGAGCAAATGTTTCTAGATAAAGGGCATCAGGAAAGGTTTTAGATATATCCTAACGGATGACTGAAGAGTGCAGATAACCACATCAAGACAGCACTTCAGCATTTTCAGTTTCAGCAGTTAATAATGAATACAGGCTAAAGCAGAAGCATTCACATGCTCTGGGTCAAACTTCATTAAATATTTCTGGAAAGCAGGTTTTCAGGGCTGAGTCCAAAGCCTGCCCATACCAGTAAAAATGAAGTCAAAAGAAACAAAACCACTATACATAAAGGGCACAAAAAAACTAGGCTTGGGACTACTCACAGAGTGAAGTTTCAATGACAGAGAACAATCTGTCTTTAAGCTTCATAACTCAGTTTAATTTCAGGTCTCCAGAACAGCCGGTGCAAAACAGCCTCCTGTGCTCATACAAGCTAAATGCATGCTGAAAGATATTAAGTAGCCACACGTAGCAGAAAAATTACCATTCTGATCAAATGCTCCATTATGATTAATCAGCAGTGAAGCCTGCAATAAGCTTATTAAGAAGAACTTGGCTCACTTTCCTACACATGCAAAGGGAAGAACGTTTTCAGCATGAATATTTAGTTCTCCCTTATTTTAGCAGATGTTTTGCCGTATTTTTACACCCCTCTTGCCAGCTCCTCTTACTAGTTACAATTCCATTAAGAACTGCAGCCATTACACAATGGAGAAGGAGGAATACACTGAAAACCATTTACTTCCACTTGATTATTGCCCAGAGCTGATATTTCTGCCTTCTGTAGGGTGCTGTGTTACCTACTCTCTAGGAGCACTCCTACTGAAAAAGCCTGTTACCTGTAACAAATTAAAACCACCCTCCTCTAGGACACTGTGCACCTCCCACTGCATGATCCACAAAAACAGCATTGTCTGCTAGAACCTGCTGTCCAAGGTTTGTCTTTGCTGTGCATTTAACTGACTCCACAGAACCAAAAACATCATCCTGCTAAAACAACATCTGAGCACTCACACTTAAAGCTGTATCTGTTGCCCATGGCTCCATAGTGGTGTGCTTCTCCACTTGAACATATTTAGGCTGCGTGGGGACAGATCCTATGGCTATTTCCAACATATTCCCATCATTTACTCATTTCTCAGGAATCTGCGATAGAAAGCCTCGTCTTCGCACCAGAGCATACTGAGGAAAGGTAGGAAAGCACAAGGAGGTCTCCAGCCAGCATTCAACCAATGCCACCTGCACCCTCAGGTGCCAGCAAAGGGAGCAAGTTTGTAGCTTAAGCAAAAAAAAAAAAAAAAAGAAGCTGAGCTCTCAGCCAGACCCTCAGCTGTCATGGGCTTAGAGCACAGAGAGCCAACATAGCTGGCTCTGTATGGCAAATAGGGAAAATACCAAATAAAAGCTTCACTTATGCCTGTACTGAAAGCCTTGCTGAACAGCACTGCTCTTGTAACCAAAGGGTACAGGCTCACGCTTTTACTTCTGAAAGGGCTATCCATGCTCACAGTGTTAAAACAACAACAACAAAAAGACAGATGTAAAATGTTTTCAAAGCAATGGGATTTGCTATCAAGGTTTGGAATATTTTTTATTTCTGAGCAAAACAGAAAGGAAATATTTAGCAAGCATTTAAACATAACTCAGCTGCTCCTGCACAAAACTAAGGCAGCTTAGTAATGTGCAGTTGGAGATGCCGACATACTAAGAGAGTTAAGTCAGTCCCAACCCTACTGACCCAAGGGGCACACCTAAAAGAATGCCTTTCACATCCACGTCCTCTCTGCTTGCTATGGGGATGTTCTGCACAAGGCACACAGAACAGGTAAAGCAGGCACAGAAGAACAAAGGTCACCCTGTTCTGCGTGACAGACTGAAAACCTGAGTCCAAAACCATGTTGTTGTTTTTTTTTGGTTGTTTTTAATTTTTTTCTGTTAAATCTACAAGCACAGACAATTCCTCTCAGTTTTCAAAAGTAAGGATAAGTCTGTAGCTCTGGCCCTTGAAAACATTCACGAGCTTCTTGGCCTCATCAAATTTTATGTAAAAAAAAATACAAAAAAATAAAAATCAGACATCTTTGCAGCAACCAGCAGGGAGCCAACAAAAATAGATCTCCTGGATGCCTTTGGCCCCCTGTTTGTCCCCACAGAAGCAAACCAACAGAACTCAGTAACACCAGACACAGTCAGGCAAAGAGATTAGCCAAAGGTTTAGCACCTGCCTGCAGAGGTATGCGACAGTTCTGGGACAGATTTGTGGGACGAGCAACCTGGCACTACAAAAGTGCAGACAACTGCTGCTCCCATTAGCTGCACCCAAGGGCAGGGTTGAAAGGCAATTTCCCTGCAGTGGTTTCTGTACTACAAATAACTTCACAGCTCCCACAGCTAAGGCTGTGACTGCTGCTTGGTGTGGCTGTGCTGTATCAAAACGCAGTAGGCAATAAAGAAAAACAACCAGCTTGGTGTGTAACTGTTTATGTTGAGCACATCGGCAGAGAACTAAATAGTAGTCTGGGCTGACAGACCAAGTCTGGAAAACCAGCACTTCCACTAGCATTTGGGGAAAAGGAGAAAGAAAGAAAAAAAAAAAAGGAGTGTAGAATCTGCACCAAACCTTCTGTAGGTTCTTTTCAAATTAGTGTTGGGCAGGTCAACTCCCAACAAGCGCTCACACAGGAGACTGTCAGTAAGTTCTGCTTCATTTCTCAAGATGCAGCATTTGAGTAAAACTCCTTTTCAGCTATAATGCATTTCTCATGCTCTTTGAGCATCAATCAGAACGGAGCAAGTTCCACTAAACTATGAAAAAAAAAAAAAAAAAGACTTTTTCTTTACCTGAATTGCTTAACTTTCCACGGAGAGATGTCATCTTTACAAGCACATCTGTTTGAAGCTTGAATCCTCTACAGTCAAACTACCACTGATTCAGAGCTTGAGCTGAGGACAAGGGTGAGAGCTGTAACAAGCACTTGTCCTCTGGAGCAGGCTGACAAGAAGGGACCTGTCACGCACATTCACCAGAGGGATTAAAGAAACTCCAAGAACATTGCCATATTCCAAATCTCACTGATTTGCAAATAAGCTCCTAAGCACTTACATAATCTTGTGCTAAAAAGTGTTGGCTGCTGCAGTCAGAAATATGCACGCAGGAAAGACTTTCAAGTAGCACTGCAAAGTAAATGGAAATAGCTACCAACTGTGCTAGAAAATTTTGCCAAATCAGAAAAGGTTACATGTTAACTTGTGCTTCACAGGAAGACAGCATTTGCAATAGACTTTGGAAGCCAAAGAAACACTGACTCTTATGGAACAGAAATACTAACAACAATGAAAACTGCAATTTCAAGGTTAGAGACCAATTTGAAAATTGCTTAGGTGAGCACAGGAAATTACCCAATTATTTTTGGCTTTGAATATTAAACCTTTAAAAGACATCAATGTTATTGGCATTAGAAGCAACCCAATAACCCTTGGGGCTGCCATGAAAACCAAGGGCTTTTGTGATCAGCACTGCTCACCACCATGCAGATGTTCAGTGTCAGAGCATGCTACACATCATCGCTACCACTGAGTTCAGCAGAACTTGTCACTGCCCAATGCTATTGGCAAAGGCCCAGGATTTCAGGTGTGCTTAGAAACAGAACTGTAAGATTAAGAATACAAAACTAATGACAACAGTCTCCCCCCCTCCATAAACTCCATTCTGGTTACCTGGTGTGTCGGATAATGGGAGAGGAATGAAAGGATCAGGCACAGTCAGAAGAGGAGGGCTAGTGTCCAAACTCAGAATGTCTTTCGTTTTTTCAGCTGGTAGTCATGAAGAGAAAAGGCAGAGTGAAACAGGGAAGAGAGAAAAGCAGAAAGCATCAAGCAAGATCTCAGCACTGAGACACAGCTCAATATTACAGAGTACAAGCTATGTCCTGGCAACACACACATGCACACTCAGAACAAGTTTATGTTGCTAGGGGAGGAAAAAAAAAAGCACAACAAAAATATTACCATATAGATCTCCAACATGGTTTAACCCATAGTACTTCCCTTTCCAGGAATATTTTGAGATCTATTATCTCACTTTATAGCAGCACAAAAGGTGAAATGCCTTTACAAAGGACAGACAACAGGCCAGCCCCCATGTTGGGCCTCTGTCTGAAACAAGAGAGACAGCATCTCGCATCAGACAGGCTTAGACAGGTTGATATGTAAGAGGAAAGAAAAAAGAAAAGGGCTAGAAGTGTCCATCCCAGTGCTAGCACTGAATTTCCAAAGCACCTTTCTATACCAGACTGCAGGACAGGAGAGTCAAGGGGCAAATTTTAAAGACAACTACCAAAAGAACAGAACATGCTACAGGGTCCAGAAAGCCCAGAATGTGTGGATGCTTCTCAGGATTTGCAGAAAGTACATTACAGCTGAATCTGGAGCTGCTGCTACTCAACATCACCCAGTGAAGGCTGATGGAATATCAAAAAACTTATCATAGGGCACTGAACAGCTGGAAAAAAACCTCACAGAGCAACCCCCTAGAGCCCTCTTGCATCATGGACTTCAATTCATTAACTCTCAGGTAAGAGCCAAATACTACCAAGCTCAGTTATAGGCTCCTCTGAATCTCTCATCATAAACAGAAGTGTAAATGGATTTGTCTTCTTGTCCCTTGAAGAATCCTTCAAGGATTCTTCAGTCTCTTCCAAGTGCTCCTTTTGCCAACAGTTGGTCTGCTTTACTGAGGAAGCATCAAACAGTTGCATTTTCCACTGGTGAGAATGGCTGCATAAGACAGGGGAGAAGATCACTTGCATTTAGGGCTGCTGTAAGCAGTTTGCCAATACTGTGCTTTCCAGGTCATTACTGCATTCACTGAGAACTCCTGAAGCTGAAGAACTAGAAACAAGCAGCAGCCCTCATTGAGTTTTTCCATCACAGAAGAGGCTGCTCAGAGCAGAACCCCGGTACCCAAGAACCAAAGGAGATTCCAGACAGGACCACACACAAAGGCCTCTGTACAACAGCTCCTTAGACCTGCCAAGGACCTCAGGCCTCTGGAGCCAGACAGCACAGTCAGTGCAAAACTTCTTGCCTTCGCCATTTACTGCGTTGACTATGAGACAATCTGTGCTCTCCTCTAAGGATTTTCCCTGCTCATACCAGCCTCTGTTATTCTCTTTGTTCTGTGGCAGAGATGTTATTAGTCTTGCTCCATACAGCCTAACGTTGGCAGGCAAGATCCTCCAGCATGTCTGACCAATGTCTCAGTCCAAGTCCCTTACTGCACACTGCATATTTTTACTCCTAACAATGATGAGCCACATGGAGCTTCAACATAAGCAACTTCCTTGTGAACTTCAAAGGTTCACTGAGTATCTTACCTCACCAAAAACTTCACCTCTGCCTATAGATGGCGGCATCCCAACTCCATTACTCAACCGTGACAAGTCTTTGTGCCCTTCCTACCTTCCCTTCTCTACTGAAGGGCCAACCCTATCCCGAAGTTCTCAGTGCCAAGACCCAGCTCAATTTGTATCAATTCCTTCCTTTCAAAGAGACTATGACGCAGTGTTGCCACGTTCCTGCAGTGCTGTCCAGGGTCATAGCCTTGTAGGACATTCTCACAAACTCACCTGTTCCAGTAGTGAAGGAAGAAGAGCCCCCAAATGCATCTGCCTGGGTTGCAGATGATGCTGGCTGGAAACCTGGAATCAAGTTCTCTGTGGAACTGCCCATCTTTTCTGGAGCTTTCCCTGAAATGCCAGACACAGATTTAGGGGAAAAACTTCCATTCTGAAGACTGTTTACTTATCTGGGCTTTTAGGATGCTACTCCAGTAAGTGATTTAAGGCCTTTCCTGCAAATCATAACTTGTAGATGAAGCAAAATTTATACTGTAGCTTCTACAACCAACTGATTAAGGTCACAGTAAGACCAGTTAGTACCTCTCCCTTTGAAGATCATGCTCAGCAAAGAGGGGCTGAGAAGGGAAATCAGAAGGATTTAGCTCTTACAGGCACAGCAGACAACGACAGTACGGGAGCACCCAAGCAGCATCTGACAAAGCATCTTTCCATGCCACTTTCCATTTCAAGAGCAGGCTGGTATTAAACTACCTCCATGAACCTACCATCGCCCAGCTTTGCAAAGTCCTTGTTCAGCAGCTCCTCAGCTGTGAGTTTGGAGAAGTTATCATCATCAAATGGATTCCATGTGGAGACATCAGGCGGGTTATAGACATTCTGCTGTGAGGTCCTTGGGGAACCCGAGGGCGTAGTGGAAGCAGATCTGGATGTGATCATCCCAACCAAACAACAGTCATTAATAATCCATCTGAAATTCTCTGGCTAGCACTAGGAGCCAGTCCAAGCTACTGCATTATAATTACTTCTTACTTAAAACACTCAGTGCAAGGTATTGTACTTGCACACCCAGAAGGCTAGGACCAGCTAGCCTCATCTATTTGTAATCTGAGCATCCTAATGGCAGGGATTAAAACTAGCATCATAAGCATCCCATGTGAAACAATTTTCCGCAATGCCCATATGGAGGCTTCCTGCCCGTAGACACTATAAAAGTGACTATCAAGTGCTGCTGCAGAAGATCTGGTGCTATGCAGCACACATGAAGCATGCGCCAGGGTTACTGGTGGAACAGCTGAAACAGCACTAGCTTTTGTAATCCACCTGAAGGCCCCATTTGCTTAGCCTTTTGGGAGAGCAGAAACTCCCAAGGGCAGAAGCCCTCTTGAGTACGTTTTTCATCGACTTTCTGCCAAGCCCTACGCTACGGTATAAACAGCATTCCCAAGACCACTGAGTCTGCTGCCCCCCGTCACCTCAGAGCTGAGCCCAGAAAGTCCCTGAAGAGCCTTCATCTAACCCCACGTTCCATACCCTTTGATACCAGGTGAGCAGTCACCTACTTGGACTTGTTGAGACTGGCTTCAGCCGCAGCTGCCTGCAGAAGCTGGGTAGACTTGCTGGCTGGAACCCCAAAAACAGCACTGTGGGTCACATCGCTCAGAATCCTCCTGTGTCCTGCACGCTGTGTCTTGGGGGAGGATGGAGGGGTGAGAGAGCCCAGCTTCTGCCCCTGAACTGCTGTAGGCGGTGTGGTTTGAGGTTTTTGTTGTTGCCTTATTTGTGCCTGCATCTAGGAGAGAAAGTAAAATGATTATGTTCTTGTTTGTGAACAACAGCCATGATGGAAAAAAAAGCTATCTTCTGGAGGATCTGACCTCCAAGTCACAGACCAGGGATAGTCTGGAGGGAAATAAACAAACAAACAAAAAAACAACTAAACACAAGAACCTGGGGAGGCAAAGGGCTGGAAATCAGTGGTCTACAGTATTTCAGCATTACTACAGTTACACACAGAGACCTTCTCCCCTTTCTACGGTCATTAAAGGTCAGCTGCACTCAGAAAATTGCTCAAGGGTAAAGAGGCTGAGGTCCAGGGTAGACCACAGAAATCTGATCACAGTGTGCAGAAATCTTGCTATATGGACACACAGAGTGGGGTAAGGTAAAGAGTTGACAGAGTGTGGTGGGGGTTGAATTCCTACAGGAGTAGCAGATTTCTGCAGAAATCTCATGCAAGCTTTCCCAGCTTTCTACCCAAGCGAGAAAAAGCAAGGACCCTTGGAGCAACATTTGCCATTAAAATCTGGAGGAGAAAAACAAGCATGTTTGGCTTAGGTGTAAGCCAAGAGAGTCCAACTACAAACTCCCTGAAAATTTCAAGAGGTTTTTCAAATTGATTTTTTCATTACTTCAGTCTTGTGTTAAACTCACAAACCCATAAATGCTTTTGATATTGTTTTGTAGTTTTAAACAACAACATCACTTCAGATGCAATTTAAAAAAAAACGTCAGTGAGATAGCACAATCCAGCTATTGGCTGGATTTAAAGAGGGGAAACAAGGATGCAAAGGGCCGGAAGACCAGAAAGCTGCGCATATCACCTCCACTGCCTGGGTACTAGAGCTCCCTATTCCCAACTCAGTATCATGCCAGGACATTTTCAACCACGGAAGACAGATGAAAGACTTGGAAAGACCTAAGAGGGCAATGAGAATAAAGTTGCGTTCCCAGTGTGGTGCTTAACTACAGTGGGGCAAGGCAAACAAGTGGTTAGCTGCCTTGCTTTTTATATTGCATTTTCAGGCAGACTAATGCAGTGTGGCTGGGAAGCTAGCTGACCTGACTGCTTCTGATGCACCCACCTTACATCCTGCTATATAGGTCACTGCAGAACAGTACGTTTGGTGCTGAGAAATAACAGGGCAGTGCCAAAGTCTCCACAGAAGCAAATGCAGAGCTTATTAAGCTGAAGTCCTGCAATATGAAAACGTTTTGACAGGTCCTGGCTTGGTATCTTCTGCTCAGAGTCTGCTCTTCAAAGACAATGTCTTACCAATTTTTTAAATGACCCAACCACTGCTTTTCCCCTCTATACTGCTACAGGAGTAGAAAAGTTTTCAGATGCATGCATCCTGATGAGTCTTCCGGAGGCGATGGGATGAAGCTAATTTTCAGTCCAGCTGATTTAATAAAATTAAGAATATTTTTCTGCTAGTGAATCACAAAGCTCTTTAGAGATGCACTTCAGTATTACGTGTCAGGCATTTCTCCCTTAAAAGGAACAGAATAATAATGGGCCTCATCCAAAACCTGTCCGCAGGTACTGACAACTCGCTCAGATTTCAACAGACTGACTTGCCCCAGGTCACTCAGCACATCAGTAACAAGAGCATCCTACCTTATCACCTACCCTAACAAGCAGCTCAGTGCTGAAAATTAATATAAAAGTGCAGGGGTGAATACCACAGAGCCTTAAGAGACACAGAAATAGCAAGACAAGGAAGGCTTCCCCAGCACTGCTCAGGTCACTTGCTTACGGAGTTTCATTAGTCAAATTAATTCCCGACATCACTTCAAAAGAAGCTTGCCCAAGAGATGAATTGGGTCCTGAATGACTGGCAAGTCATAAAGCAAGCAAGCAGAAATTGACTCTTAGTTTGGACTCAAACATTGCATAGCTGAAGTGGTCATCAGATACTGTTTGCTTTGCATGCGTGCAACCTGGTACCGCAAAATAATGGATGTCTTCCTCTTGCCTGGTGCCTGCACATGCATTTGTTCCAATACATAACTGGAGTTTGGGACATTCCCTTGCACTCCCCAGAACATGCAAGACTGGATGGGATTACGCAGGAATGAAAGCAAAAGGCACAGTTTCTTACCATATGTACTGCAGAGATACTTTGGAATGGAATCCTGCCCTCTGGCACAGCTCCCCTGCCTTTAACACTGTGGACTGCAATGGGGAAGTAGCCAGCTAACAGCCATACCTTCCATTAAGTAAAGAGCATTTATTTTTGATGCATTCAGATGATTAGAAGAGCGGATGACATTTATTTTTAGACACAAGGCCTTGAAAAGTCTCCTTTCCATAGCAATCATTGAGAAACAAGTTATCCCAACTCCAGAAATGACCAGGAAGGCTGCTTGCACATTCCTTTGCAACAGAGCCCTGAATACTAAAAGACAGTTTTCCAAGTGAGCAGCAATACAGAGTGGTTTCAGATGCCCATCCTGATGTGTCAAGTACAAGTAGTATTTAATACAGTTCATCACAAGGAAACATGGCAGGGGAGGGACAGATAGAAGCTCCATTAAGCAGCTACTTGTATCTACTCATCTGCTTTCTACTCGTCTACTCATTTTCTTCCTGTGGCACTCAGAGCACAATTTCTGATGGTCTGTTGGACTCTGAAAGAGCAGTCCAAACAACTGCATGTCTCCGAGGCAGCTAGGGTTAGTGCTGACATCTGAGACTCAGTAATAACATACTGGGACCAGCTGGCCCTAGAGCATTTATCACCTGGGCTCTGGGGGTCCAAAAAGCCAGCCACCCAGCTGGGTTGTACCTGGCATATAAAACCTGGCAGGAGAGCACATGCCAAATCCTGCTGCCCTGCTCTTTCCTGCCATGCTCTTACCACTTGTTCCTGCTGCGGCGTTGGCTGGGCTGCACTTTGCTGGGCCTGTGGAGGTGCTGGAGCCTGTTGCTTTTGCTGAACTGCTGCTACGGCTGTCTTCTGCTGCATTGCTGCCTGCTGGGCCATCATCTGCTGCTGCTGCTGTTGCTGCTGCTGCTGGTAGTAGTTCTGCATCAGCTGCTGCTGCGCTGGCGCTCCCTGCTGCATCACTGGGAACTGGGAAACAACCAGCTGTTGAGACACTTGCTGCACAGCTGGGAACTGGGTACCATCACCAGAACTCAGGGGCCAGCCACAGGACTGGTTACAGCCACTGCAAGTGGCAAAGCAGTAACAGGTTGTGATGGCTTGGAGACCACCTGCAGAGGAGTGGTGGAAGATAGCCTTCTGGTCTAATGTTAGATTCTTTCTGTGTTACTCCTGCCTGTAGCAGGCTCCCACAGTGCACTGTCTTGTAGTCCCAAACTCCTTTTTCCATTTTTGTTTATCGTAAACCTTTCCCCAGGACAGGAAGATTCACTATCCCTTTGCTTCCACTGTTAAATATGCTCTAGCAGCAATCTGTGCTGCTATAAACACTTCAGTTAAGCATGCAGGTCTTATCTAGACAAATCCCACACAATGGGATTTGTCTAACACTATGTTTTCACATGCCTCCCTATCACCACAGTCTACCACACAAACAGACCTGACCATTAAAAAGAAATGCCAGGTTTCTTGTATAACAATGAGCATAAGAAAAATTGTACCCCTGTACTCATCAGTTAAGCGCTGACCTCAAGACTTTGAAACACTTTGAGCCATAAAACCTTAACCAGCACTGCTTCTTTTATGTTTGTTCATGACAAAAATATCTCAAGGCCTTCCACATTGACAGTTAAAAATGCCAGCCTTGTGTAGCAAAAAAATCTTGCTAGAGAAGTGGAGATGCATTAGAAAATACCTTAAAACTGCACCTATAACTTCCCCCTCAGCTGCCCCCCACCCGCCCCCCCCAAAAAACAACCAACCAACCAACCAGAGGACTTGCTATAAATGCAAAGATGTGGCCTTGCAGGCCTCTGGCACAGGAAGCATGCAACAAACACAGCCACATTTTCTCACCTGCTGAGCTTGCATCATCTGCTGCTGCTGGTAATATGCAGCCTGTTGCTGCTGCTGCAGTAGCTGCTGCTTCAAGAAAAGCTGCTGTTGGTGCTGAGGTGTGGCTTGTGGCTGAGCAGAAGGGACCTGGGGCTGTGCCTGCGATGCCTGCTGGGGAGCTGGTGACTGCTTGGCTTGTGGCTGTGCCGGAGTCTGTTGAGGTGCTGCTTTTTGCTGGGGGACACTTGCAGGGAGAGAAGGCTGACCACTGCCAAGGGCAGCAGGCCCTGCAACTGGCAGAAGAAAACAGATCCATCAGAGATCAGCAGGCGTCCAGCAGTATGCAGTGCCCGTCTGGAAGGTACTGCACAGACACGAGTCTCACCTTGAGGCTGAATTGCTGCTTGGGCTGTGGGTCTCTTCCTAGGTGTCAGGGCTGGCTGAATGGGTAGAATTCCAGGGTTGGGTTGTGTCTGTCCTGCTTTAGGTCTCTGGCGGGGTGCTATGGAAGTTTCTGTTGTAGGAATGGGATCGGTCAACCTACAAAATAACATAACAAATAAAACAAAAAAGATACACCAGCTGGAGCAGTAAGAACAGTCCTTGTTAGCCTGAGAGTTGTTACAAGCAGCGCACAGTACAGGCTTAAAAGCTCATCCGTACTTCAGCTGTAAAGGTGATAAACTGATGAAGGTGAAACGCTTAGATATATCCAGATACACAGGTCAACCCCTTCCAGAAAACTGCAAACACGGTAAAATTTAATGGATGCATTCAAAATAATTAATCCAACGCTATCATTTTGATGACTTTGCCGATTGTGGTATCTTCTCCTATTGGAAAGTGGGAACTTGTCAAAATTACTCAACTCATTCCAATACTTGCCACAACATACTGTTTAAAGCCACTTAGAGTTACGGATGAGCAGATAAAGGATATAATAAGAAAGCTTAAGAGCAGCTTGTACCTTTGGGCAGAGTTGTCTGAATTGGCATCTTTAGAAATACCTTAACCTTAGTACATCTACCCCAGAATCAGGTCACTGGACCTCCTCTGACCGTTGCTCAATATTTATTGTCCTCCAACAATGCACAGCAATAGATCCAAAATGACAGACATCATCATCATCCCCTTCTGTGGATATACTTCCTTGTCAAACATTAAGTTGTTCTACCAATGTGAGGGTAGCTGTGTCAAATTATAAAAACAAACAAAGCAGACTCCTGGGACTGACAGACAGGAGGAGAGAGGCCCTATTTCAGAGTCTGAAGAAAACTGCTGTTTTCAGAGTACCCACTACTGTAATGCTCACTTTGCAGTAAAATAAGGTATAAGTTTTGTCCAACAAAATTTATATGTCTCATTACAGCATCATAAGCAGAGCAAGCAGCAGCAGGAGAGAAGAACCACCACAGCAGTACAGTGGTTTCCCCACTAGTTAGGTGCTTCAGATGGAAATTGCTTGGGCTACCTGCACCCCCAGCCCCCAAAGAAATTATATGGCTCTTGCAGATTTCACAGCAATTGCACACACAAATTACTGGGTCAGGTTATCAGCTGCTGAGGGTCAAACTCAAACAGCAATAGTCCCCAGCGCGGTCTCTCGGCAGACGTGTATTCTTCGGGCCAATTCCAGGCCCACTGCAGGATAGCTGCTGTCTTTCTCCTGACTTTGCTCTTAGGTACTCTGGGTACTGCCTTAAATGAGTCTACTGTGTCATCTACCCAAGTGCACGAACTTCAAGTGCTGCCGCCAGGCAATGTCTTCAGTACAAAAAGTCTAGCTGTTGAGTCATGCTGACTATCGCCCAAGTCCCCCCTCCTCACATGCACAAATTTCCAGTATCTGCATTTTCTGTCTTTCTGATCAATAGATATTTACATCGTTGAAGCAGAAGCCTCAGGACTGCAGTGTTTTTCTCAATATATAAACATAAACCCACAAGGAAGCAGCTAAATATACCAAGCATCTTTTCTAATAAAAAGCAGAAAGATAACATACAGTAAAAGAGAGGGCTGAGCATAAGGAAGATGCAGTTACCTGGCCTTTGGTTGACTCTTCTTTGCAGCAGCTTCGCTTGCTTTGACCGGGTCTGGGAGTTTAGCAGGGATTGGAGAGTTCTGCAGATACCAAAAACACTAAGTTTAGTGCTTTGAGGGCAGAAAACAGAGTCAGAAATCATTTGCAAGAGCACCTCTATGAAACAGGGAGGTTGCAGGATCCCCATAGCAATTATTCCTCATGCTGGATACAGGACAAATCCTTCACTGTTAATCTCATGAGACAGAGTAGTTTGAGAGAGTCTTTAAAGAGGGAAAAAATACGGTTCAGCTTTTTGACCATTTACTACATGTGGAATCTGAACACAAAGCTTTATAGAACGTCCTGGGTGTTTTAAAAGACAACCTGGGAACAATAGCAGCAAGAGTTATTAATACTGCTATAAAAAAAATACAAGCAAAATTATAATGTCTTGTTTATAAAGATCATAAATAACCACCTGAACATGGGAAAAAACACCTAGGTTTCTTCTTATCTGGAAAGAACAAAGTAAGATCGCACGTCACAGATATCCATACCACTGCAAAAAAAGATACTTGTCAACTATTTTTCAATTTAAGTCTATAAAGATAAGTGAAGAAGGGGCAGATGGTTGTGTAAGGTCTGATATGTTTCAAACGCAAGCTGGCCATTCTCAGCCAGAGAGCAGACAAAACCACTATGTTTAAAACCAACTGCAGTGCAGATTACACACGCTATGATGAGTTTGCCTGGAAATCAAATTGGTTTCACAAGCACGGCCTAATTTCTCATGTTCACATGCAAAAGGCCTCTTGGTTAGCCTCACACTGGTAACTGGGTAAATCAGAGAGACAGAAATAAGCAACTTATGAAACAAAACCCTGATTTCCATACCCCGTTGAAATAAAAAAAAAAACCACACAACACTGCTATTTAAAAAAATGAAACAGACCCTCCTGATTACAGACCTGGGGAAGCAATCAGTACAATACACCAGTACCCTCAATATTTAGTGGCTGCCATCCCCAGCCTCCTCACACAAAGCCCTACATCAGTTTGCTGCTTTGCTACTCACCTGGACGTTCTGGACTGGGCATTCCTTCTTCGCCAACTTGAATGCAAAGTAGGAGACTTGATAAATATCAGGTCTCTTATCAGGGTCTGGCTCAAGCATATACCCTTTAAAAGACAGAGATGCTAACATCAGAGCAATGGAACAGATTCATGAGCCATTTGTGTCAGAGGTACAGCTGCAGCATAAACAGATGCTAACAGGTTGCCCTGCCTCTTTCAAAGCATCCAGTCTGTGGTCAGCAGGGCTGATCTGATCATCAGGGTCAGCTGAGTAAGAGGCAAGATGGCCAGCCAGGATGGACTAGGAAATATTTTCCAACACTGCTATGCATAATTTGTAGCTGCTATTGAAGGCTCTAGAGCAAGGAGGGGAAACACAGCCTGCTTGGTCAGGGAATAGTGTTGGTTTTGACTTCTACATTTCCAAGTGAACCTGCAGGACAGCCCTGGTGTGTCGTGGGGCAGGAAGACACATATATCACCGCCTTTGCATAAGCAAAGAAAATACCAGGCTGCTCTGAAAACACATCCAACTCTGTTACTCAAGATTATGGCTAGAAAAAAATCAAATGCTGTACTGAAAACAAGAGCGCTGCCCCAGCTTTGCCAAGAGTAATGCACTGTACCCTTAATTACACATTCACTCTAGGCAATAGGTTATTTATAAATCATTTCAGTTCTGTTTCTCAATTCACAGAAGACGAATTCTTATCGCTAGTCTAAGTCACTGCGGTTCTTTTCAGTTCCTTATCCAAATAGATTTATTACTGGAGAAATACGTTTCTGCATAAATAGGCTTATTGTGCAAGTTTCTGTAGGACTCTGAAACCAAGTGGTTGCCTGTTTTCCTGCCTTTCCACAGAGTTCACTACAGCCCAGCCAAATAGAAATCTTTGTTGTAACTGTCTTTTGAAGAATGATCTCCCAAGCAACTAGAAGATCATTTTATCCATCCCTGTGTGCAAGCAAGTCTCTTACAAGATGAGAAACACCAACTGTTTTGCTGTAGAAGCAGGGAATGTAAAAAACGAAACAGCTTTTTTATTTTATTTTATTATTTATTTATTTATTTTTAGTTCTGTGGAAGTAGATTATGCCACTGTCAGAGAGACACTCACGGATGAGGCAGTGCATGTCTTGCGAATGCCGAGAATTATCTGGAATGGTGAAATTGCCATCACAGATTGCCACCTGACTCTCCCCAAATGGCAAGGTGAAGTAACACAGCTTATACAGCAAACAGCCGAGGGCCTAAAGAGAGAGAACAGAGCAGGTAATTCAACAAACTGAAGCAAAGGAGGGAATCACACAACTCAAATACCATTGAAGATAACAGGGAAAGTACTCTAGCTTGTTTAATTATAGGGATCCTGCATGACCTCAAGCCTACATTTTAACATCCCTGTGATCAACCGAAAAAATAGTTACACAGGAAGATAAATACATGAAGAGCTCTCCCTCGCCAGGCTGACATAACACAGGCTGGGGGAGATCAGATGAGTAGCACCACACACACCCCACAGTTCCACATAACACTATACATAGTGCAGCCCTTGTCATTAAACAGGCAAAGCCTGAGCTGTACTAAGAACAGGGCAGAAGCAGGGATAGAGCAAGATCCCCAAGCCTACGCAAACCTTACACTGGTATATGCTGCTACACGTAGGCATACAGAAGAACTTTTTCTGTTCTCCGCATACCGGGAATGAAAAGCAAAGCCAATAGCAAAAATAAATGGCATCCATCTTCCTTAATACATTTATTCTGACACAAAACAACAACAACAACAACAACAACAACAAAAATACTGGTTACCAAGCTTAAGCTATACCAGTTCACACAACCTTTCAACCATTACAACCATGTACCAGGGAGATATATAGATATGTCTGCAGGCTGCTAGGTTCTATCATTGTTCCGTCTATTTCTGTGGTGCTTTTGACAGCAAGAAGAACCACCTATTTCAAAGTAAAATACAAGTTTTGCACAAAGGGCTAATTATGAAACACTGCTGCCATCCCAGAGGGGAGAGGGGGAACACATTTCCTAATCTTAAGCAACTCATTATCAGCTTGTGTTTTTTGTCATAGGATTTCACAATTAAATTCCACTCTAGTTTAAAATAACCTCAATGAGATTTGAGGAAAGGGAGGTTACAAGCCGGACAACCGCTGCAATAGGCCCTAAAGTTGAGGCCCCACCGTGCACAACACCACACGTTTGTTTGGAAACACTCAGCAGGTCACTAGAAGAGAATTCCTTCCACATCAGGAAGAGGAGGGCAGTTCAAGCCTCTGCGTCTCCACCTCTCCATTATCACAAGGAGTGCAAACCCCTGGTTCTCTTCTAGCTGCCTCTGAGGCCCTGACAATCTTTTCACTCTGTTAGAGCTGTGACCTCCCCTCTCTGGGTCTCAGCAAGGCAACTGACTTGACACTGGTACAGGGCCCAGTTTTACAAACCTCCTGCTGAACTCGGCGGTGCAAGAGCCCCGTAGGAGCTGCTGTGTTCCTGACCCTTGGCTGAGCTCACAGATAGGACAGAGGACTCTTCCCAGCAGATGCCACGCCAGCAATTTCCCCTCTTGCATACGCAGACACACAGCTATCGAGGATAAAACTCTCCTTATACTGCTTCTGCCTTGTTACTTCCTAGCTCAGGACTTCAGAAACCACACAAACACACTCTGAATTGGCATTTTAAACACAAAACCCCTTTTTGCTGAATTGCCACTACACTACAAACAGCACAGACTTTTCTCCATCTCCATCCCAACTAAAAGGAAGCCTACCATCCTTTATTAGGATGATTTATTAGGTTATCCAGTAACTTAACCAGTAACCCAGGTGCATTTTCCTCTCAATGCAAAAAGCATGGCAAGATTGCACTGATCATTAGAAACAGCAGCGCAAAAGCTTGGTCCTCAGCCAGGTTTGACTACCCCGAGCTGCGTTGCAATGTCCAGGAGAAGCATACTGTTATTCCTGGGGGAAGGTCTATTTTCTCCATTTTCTATCCCCTTTTGACCAGGCACTTTAACTTCACATGCTTGCCTAACCAGCATACAAGAAGTCACAACACTGAATTTTCTGTTTTACGATATGAAATCAGGTTTGCACTGTTCAACCCTGAAATTTCATACATCTCTATATTAAAACCACATGGGAGGCAGCATGCAAAGAACCAATCATGTTTTATCCACAAGCCAGCCTATTTAGCAGTAACTCATCAGAAACGTCAAACAGCGAAACTCTTTATTCAGGAACTGTCCAGTCTTTTGTGGAAACTAGGTTAGCCCCAGCCAGAAAGTTATCCTGTCATTATTATAATGAAAGCAAGATGCAGTCTGGTCGTATGATGTTAAGCGGGTTTTATACATACCCATATGTCTGCTTTTGTAGTAATAAGTTTGCCACTATACAGGTTGACCATTTCTGGTGCTCTGTAGGATAACGTAGTGTACCTGTAGCAAAAAGATCTATCAGTGAGTTCAAAATTGATATCAGATGCACGCTCACTATGCCACATTTTAAAATAGTTCAAAATCCGTTCTTTCTCTATTTGTTTTAGGGCAAATACTAAACATAAATTATTTATTTTTCAATAGATTATCAACAACAGCACCTGCTGCATGCCTCTAACAAGAAAATATTGACCACTGCAAACCATCCTGGGAAATGAAAGTAATAGCCACGAGCCTTTCTATAGCAAGAAATTTCCTCACAAAACAGTATAGTCATTTTAAGAACTAGAGCAGAAATATTCAAGGATACAGAATATTAACAAGGTCAGCAGTCAAGCGTCCTCTGCAATGTCCTTACTGCTGGGGCTTTGGCCAACCTACAAAGATTGTAACCGGATACGTGGCTCCTAATAAATAGGCTTCCATACCGGCATTCCTGCTCACAGGCATTGTAGACATGGGAAAGGTTATTTTGCAGCTCAAACTGTAACTAGAATCTGCCTCGTTTTAGCAAGTTACTAGAAATATAAAAGATGGAAACTGAGACACAGTTTGAGATTATTATAAGGTTTCCTACCAGCAGGTCTCTAATTTCTGCTGTAGCACCTTCCACGCTATTTGGCTTGATCACAAGAAAGCATTGCTAAGGGCAAAGTTTTTGTAGGCTTGTTAATAAGCATACAAATAAGGCATTCCAAAGGGACTGCAAAGCGAGACTAAGAGACCTCTGAAAACTTCAGTCAAGCAAGTCTAGGAAATCCATGCATGTATAATTGAATCCTAACAAAAAGGAAGCATTTGCACATATTTCTAACGCACTGTTTTCCAGCCAGAGTATTGCATTAACAGAACTGGAAAGTTTGCAGCAGCGATGCTTTTAAAACTAAATCAAGAGCAAGAACCTGGCATCTGCTCCGTCCCTGACCCAGGCCCTGCTGGACTGTGCATCGAGTTCCCTTTTTAAAAAGCATATCAATGCACACCTCATTGTTACCGCTACAGCTGGTCATGCATGGGGCAAAAAGAGCCAAATTGAACACCTCAAGGTCCTTCCACTTTCTATGGAGAGTTGAGGAGCTGGGCCATGTATCTGCAAGGATTGAAGTCACTGCAAGGATTTAAGATGAGCAGCTCACGGAGGACAGGGATTTTGTCATTTGCTGTGTTTGCAGTTCAAAGAAACGAAGGCAGATGAGGGACATAGAGAGACTGACTCCACACGTAACCAAACATGTCACTACCTTATCAAGGCAGGCAACTTCTCTGCATTAGTGCACTCTGTCTTTCAGGTCTAAAGCAATTACATCAAGCTCAGCTTTTTATTCTTTCACCTTCCCTAAGGCCCTTACTTACCTTTAGCAGGTACCTCTATGCAGCAGCATCCAACCTCCTGCAACTGGCATGAGTAAAATCTAGCCCCAGTACAAGGAAAAATTACCTCTCCAATACAAACGATGTCCAAGCTGAAAAGAAAAAGCACACTTACTTTTTGATCTCCTCCTCTACCGCATTCACTCCTTCTGTTTGAGGGTTCTGGAATTTGTTAGTAGCACTTCCAAAGTCACACAGGACATAGTGGCCACGATCGTGCAGCAGGATATTTTCAACCTATGAGCATCACAGACAAATACAAAAATCATTCCATTAGACACAACAAAAAAAAAACCACCCACACTTGTTTTCTGTAGATGACCCAGGGTTTTTAGTGCCTGAAGACATATCAGAGATATCAGACAAAGGCATAACCTGACAGCAAAGGAAATATGCATCAAAACTATCACACCACCTAAAATAGAAGTCAAATCACGGAAGCATAGTTGTAACACTGCCTTCCATTCTGCCACGTCCCTTCTCCTTCCCTTTCCTTCTCTTTTTGCAAGCACATCAGCCTGCCTCTACTAACACTACTGTGTGCTTCAGGACAAGAACTGCATGTTTCAGTGTCTTCAGTGCCCAACTTCTCTCAGCCACTATGAGCCACAGTCTCCAAACCGAATTTTGGACAGCTAATACAGACTCTCTACAGCTTTATAATGAACTACACCACCTTGCTGTCTGGTGGGGCAGAGAGGAGGCAAATGGATGACAATGCACACTTCTTTACTTTACGAAATTAGAATACAGCTCTGGTTCTTTGCCTGCAGTTCACTTGTCACCTAGGGATTTATTTAAAACAAACCCAAGCTTATGCTCACACTTCAGCTGCTTTTTATCACATTAGGTACCCCATAGTCCCTAAACAGTGATTGTAGCAGCAGAGGTTCCTCCAGGCTGCTGAAGAGAGGACCCCCTTCTTTCAAATACTATTTGGTAGCTTGAATCAGGCAACACTATGCTGAAACAAGCACCTGTGGTAGCTGAAAATCAGTGGAGTCATTGCCTTTCTCCTAAATACTCACACTTAATCACGCATTAACAAAAAATCTACCTTGTATCCACCTAAGAAAGCTGTATAAATATTATGATACTGACATAAGGCATGGAAAACCTGGGTTCAGCTTTTTGCTTTGGCAGAGCATCCCTGTATTCCAGTTTCTCATCTATACAGTAGCATTAACAGAACATTCTCTCAGGGGAATACAGACAATTTTCAAAGTATTTATCTTCAATCAAAGTCAAATGCCCACCAATGAGAAAACAAACTTCTTGTATATTTAAAAAAACACAACAACAACAAAAAACCACCACCACATAAGTAGTCACTAACAAAATCTTTTTGAAATAGACCTCCCCATCAAGGACAATCTTCACAAAAAGGAAAGAAAATGAAGGAGCCAGCATTTTAAGCATCAGAAAATCCATCCAAATTAGAGCAGCTGAAGGGGGAAATGCTGGCTTGAAACCAAGGGTTAAACAACACCCCTTCCCACCCTCTGCCATCCATCTGCTTTGAATAAACCATTGCACACAGATGTTCTCCCTAGTAGATCAACACTGACAGTGTTATTCTCTATTCCCTTCAAACACTCTGTAAACATTTCCAGAAAAGTCCTTCCACTTTATCTGACTGAGACGTCTGACGTGCCTTCTCATCGGAACAACTTGCAAGTTTTATTAAAAATCAGCACTGGGCTATTCAGCAAGCACGCTTGATCAGTAACTTGCAGGAGGGGAAAGAAAAAAAAGAATACAGTGAAAGAGTACCTGAATTACTGCTACTGCCTGCCAGGCCAGAGGAACCCGTCTTTTAAAAGCAGGCTGGAGGTGCCTCTTTCCAGTCAAAGAGGCAGAAAGCTGCAGTCCAGTTTTCAGCACTGTTGAGTGCTTACAACTCCAGCTGAGGTCTTGGACATGCCCAATGCTTACAAAATCAGATTTGGACTCTAAATAAAAATCTATAAGGGAAAGCTATGAGTTGCCTTAAGTTTTCTTAGTTACAGAACGTAGTTAGCTTTTGTTGCTACTCTCTGAAACAAATGTTAACCAGTGCTAAAACTAAGTGGTAAAAACACTGCACGGCCACAGATTGGCAAGGGATAAGGCTTTCTTCAACTAGTAAAAATCAACACACACTATCCTCTCATAACCATAACAGCTTCTAAGACTGGTACTTCTAACGGCAGGTAGTGATTTGGGAGGGTCACAGGACCAAGGTGCCCTTTCTGACTGCTTTCTAGCACCTTCAGGTTTGTCTAAAGATGTTTCAGTTTCCCTTTCTCCCCAGCACCATTCACTACTTACTTCCGAAAGCTTATTCAGCATTTCATAGCAAAAAGATGAACGCAACATGACATCTAGGAGCACTAACTGATTTGGGCACGTGCTGTTTTTTTTAAACACGGTCAATGTAAGGGTTTACCATTAGAGGACTGAGCAATTTTACGTATGCCACTGAACAGAGCTGTCCAAACAAATTCGAGGCAAAGGCTTGCTGGTGGCATCAGGGCAACACTTGACTTTACAAATGAGCGTGATGGAAGAAGCACATAGATAACAGCAGCACGTTGTGACTGTCTTATCATACCACAGAAGAGCAACACTGTGAAGATTCCTGATAAAAATGAAAGCAGAAGAAACTAAATCCTCAACAAAAGAGAACAACATTCTAGTTATTTCAGAATGGAGAGAAAGCAAAGGAGGAGGGCATTTCGACCAACAACCTCCTCTGTGTTGATTGACATAGTATTTTGCTGTATCTCACTGTGTTTCTGCTACAAGAAAAAAATCAGCCACTCATCTACAAGCCAGTCATCTACTCCTGGAACCAGATGGTTTCAAACTAGCAGAAGCATCACAGGTAGAAGTGGGAGACCTCTCACTGTAGAAAGCTCAGAGCTGCAGAAATTGAGGTTGGCTCTAAGGTGGTGCTTTAAAACAACATGAGTTACTGGATGTGAGACAGAAAAGACAAGGTTAAACGCAAAACAAGTTAGGCAAATAACTGGTAGGGTATACCCAGGTACAGAGTACTTGTGTAAATCATTATCATTGGCACTAGATACATTTTCCCCTTCCTTCCACCTCACTAAGCACAACTCCCCCGGGGTCTGACAGTTACAGTTTTCTCTACACAGATTCCAACTCGGAAGCAGAGACTTCACAGCCAGGGAAATACAACAAACAGCCAAAAGAAGGTTTGGTTGTTTGTTCTTTGCTGTTAAAAGGCCTAATCTAAAGGCATAGGAAGTGTTCTTACTCCAGTGGGAGAGGAAGAAAAAAAAAAACTTTTTAGGGAATGCCCTGCAGCAGCAATGGCCCACTAACCCTGAGGCTGAGGAAAATAGCTGTGGTAACAAGCAAAGGTAACTACACGATGTGAGCCTATCGTCTTGTTTACACTGCCTGTACAAGGGTCCAACTCAGGTAGAAGAGGCACCTGAGAGGCTTCCAAATTTATTTATTTATGAAAAAGCAGCATCAGTGTATACCTGTTTGTGACAAGAAAGCACATGAAACTACTCAGCACATCCTGCACAGCACGTCATGCAGCTGTAAGCACACAGAGGCACACTGACACACCACCTGAGAGCTAACAGGTCAGGAAGGAAAACTGTAATAAACGAACACAGGGACCATGTCCTATCTTTTTTCTTGGCCTTTATTCACCGTGACGATTTGCCTCTAGGTGTGCTACTTAAAGGTGCTGTTGTCCTCAGCTGTTGGTCACTTCCACCAGTTGGAGACTGCCAACAGGTCACTCTGCTTCAGGCAAAGCCTGCTGGGTTAACTCAAAAATCACAGTCACAGGCCACAAACTAACTCAGCTGTGTTCTTCCGAAAGGGCTTGAAGACTATTCACAGGATCCCTTCTGCTGGCAGATCCCTCAGGGCAAGAACCTCCACTGTTAGAGCAACATCAAAGAGCTGGAAGGCAGAAAAAGCCTCCAATCCCTATGCAGCTCTCTACAAAGTCAACATCTGCCTGCTCTTCACAACAGGGTTATGTTCACCCCCAAACCACTTACCCAGCAGATGCCTTTCCTTACACTCAGAACTTTCACAACAAACCTTTTCTGGCCCTTAATCTCTCTTGGATTTGCGCAAGATCCCCAATTATGACTGGAGCTCCAGAGGTCATCACGACAGAAGTAATACAACATTCAACTGGAAAACGTCTCAAAGCAGAGAAAAGCCAGCTGTCTGACCCTGAGCACAACTTACCAACCAAGAGCCAGGCCTTACAAACTTTCCTGATCTGAGCATGCAGGAGCTTTATCGGAACAGGCTGCCCAGGGAAGTAGTTGAGTCACCATCCCTGGAGGTCTTCAAAAAACGTTTAGATTCAGAGTTTAGTGACATGGTTTAATGGTGGACTTGGCAGTGCTAGGTTAAAGGTTGGACTGGATGATCTTGGAGGTCTTTCTCAGCCTAAATGATTTTATGAGTGGGCTGGACATCAGACCACGAGAGTGCATTTCAATTGCAACTCCATGCAGAGAATAACACTAAAGATTAACTCACTAATCCATCACAGATGTGAATGATTTCATTCACATGCCACACAATGAGTTTGTTCTTTATAAAAAAGATGGATTTGAAGCCAAAAACATAACAGCAGGGGGTTAATATCAACTGAAGAGGTTCCTGTTCCTAAGCCTCATCCTCTCACCCCAACTGTCCTTGCCTGTCCAAACTCCTCAAAGATGCCTACAGACTTAAGTTCAGTCCTCAAATCCATAGGACTCCACTCATTTCACAGCACTCTAGAAAAACAGATGTCAGGCTTGTTTCATACATTCAAACTGACTGAGCAGTGGGGTCACAATCACTTGAAACACACTGAAGCATATCAAATCCTGAGGACTTTTTTCCCCCCTGCACTTCGTGGTTCTTCTTAGCACACAAGTCTTCTTTTGCTCCTATAAAACAGTAGCCAGCAGCACAAAACAAACATCTGTTGAGGGCTCTGAAAACAGAGCCTGACCCACAAAGCACATCTGAATTTCAAATGTACACACGAGCCTCCTTCTTGGCTGAATAATGTATTCAGGCATTTTACAAGCTAGTTGAGAGGAAAAGGGAACGTCTTTTTGTGTTTGTTTGATTATAGGTGTGGGATTTTTCAAAAGCTCTCCCTGCGGGCCTCACTCTGTTCCCATCTAAGCACACAGCTTTATAATTCACTTTCATGGTCAACAGTTAGAGGCCAGTTTCAAAAGCTTTAACAACTCCTGCCCCAAGGCCAACATCTCTGGGACGATTATTTTAATGTGGGTCCAGGAAACAGATTTACAGCACACTTTGTGTGAACCACTGTACAATATCAATAGTGTTTCAGGTGGTAGAAAGTCACTATGAATAATTCATCAGACACTTTCTGGCACATCTCTTGTGCAAAACAGAATCATTCAAACGTTTGTGTTTTTAAAGTAGATCTATAGATGGTAAACACATGGTTAGCAGCAATGAGGGTCTTTTTTTTTTAGTCTTGCAATAGGGAGAGAGAGGTTTTTATACCCACTTTTCCTTGTTACTAAAAACAGAAACAGTACTAGCTTTCAAAGCCTGTCTGCCATGGTGTAGGCAGCAAACACGCTTGTTAAGGAGCATGCGTGCTTCCTCCTGCATTACTGGAGTCCACAACTCACCTTCAGATCCCTGTGGATTATTGGCGTTTTACACTGATGCAGCCTTGCTACGGCTTCACAGGTGTCACAGAAGATCTGCAGGACCTCATTCTCAGTGAACCCCGTCTGCAGGCGTTGGTTCATGAGGTTCACCACCTGCCCTCCTGAGGAGGAACAAACACCAAGAATGAGAGCAAGCGTGCAAAATCAGATGTGGCCTGGTCCAAGCCCCAGTCCTACCAGACATGCCTCATCTCAGACTGCTTCCCAGACTGTGGCTGTACAGTCAGCACGCAAGAAGTTCATAAGTTCAAATTCAAAGTTTGCACCAAGCCATCCCCAGAGGCTTTTGGCAATCTGCTTAGTCATTGTTTCGTTCTCTTCCCTCCTTGCCTAAATCCGAGAGGATTTTGCATATCTGCCAGCAGGTGTTGCATCTGATCTTGTCTTTGGACAATGCTCCAACAGCAGCAAGTTAGCTTCTAAGGCCCTCATTCACCTTGCTGTGTTAACACTCAAATGTAACTGACTAAGCCACATTTTTTCTTTCCTCCTCAAAATAAAAAAAGGTTTTGTCAGACTAGAGGAATAGAAGGCTGAATTTGGGGCACCCGCAATCCACAAAGTAGTCTGCCACATGTAAGCAAGAGGAGAGAGGAAAGAAAGACTCAAAACAAACAAAAACAAAAAACAAAAAAAACCCACACCATACATTACTAAATGGTTTGGCCAGAATCATAGACTGACAAAATCTGCCTGTACAAGTGGAACCTTCCACAATTTTCACGCTTTGAATAAGCTCTGAATTTGCCTCAACTTGGAGGTTCTCTTGCTGTCAAGGCCTTTTCAAAAAATAAAAATAAAAAAAAAATCCACACAAGTTCTTCCCCCCTCAAAACATCTTAGATACGCAGAGGAAAAAACCACTTTTGAACCTTTGGCAAAGCAAACTATCATTTAACATAAGTGTTGGAAAACTTCATACTCATGGTACAAAAGTTCTAAAAGAAAAGCTGAGCTCAATAAGCAGTACAGCTGTGAATATTTTGCACTGAAAATGAGTGCAGTTCTGCACATACAGATGCACTAATTTGGTTTAAGCAGCTGTTTGTCACAGACAGAGAATAACAAGGGGAAATTCAACGTATAATAGCAATTCCCGTGCTTCAGCCTCAATGTTGGAGACAGAGGGGCATGTGCCAAGGAGGGTATCTGCATGACAAGAGAAATACCACCTTGCAGCTCTTCTCCTTTCAAGTGGACAGAAACACCTTAGAAAGGCAGAGCTTACTTCATAAGCCCAAAATCTGGCACAGAGGGGAGGCTAATGAAGCTGGGAGGAAAAGGCTCTGAATTGCCATGGTTTATACTTCCCTCCAGTGGGCTCTGCAACACAGAGCTGGATATGAATTTACTAGCATTTCCAGGCCCCTTTCTTGCAACACTCCTTGTGATGCTTACCATAAATCATAACAGAAGTTCTTTCTAAAAACTACACATAACATTCTTTTTACAAGCAAACAAACCCAGCACAAGTTAGGCAAGATTCCTGCATCAAAATGAAGCAAAAGTGACACGGCAGGACAGAAATACGTACATTAGGTGTTTAAAGGCATTTCAGAATCAAATTGTTCTTGCCACGATGCACCTGGCTTCAGTTAAAAACTGAGCAGTCCCAAGAACACCTATTTCCATCAGCTGCCACCATCCAAAACAGCCAGACTCCTGAAGTCACCTGGCCAAAACATTCTTTCTGCTTAATGCTCTATTCCTGCAAGAGGCATTTGAGCACAGCATATGCGTCATTTTCCAAACACCACATCCCAGCCACAAGAGATCAAAGCTTTGGGACAGTTGGAAAGAAGTGGAAGAGCCTGTCTGGCTAGAGACAGCCAAGCAAAAAGGTCAGAGGTAAAAGGAATATTTTTTGGCTTCACATTACCCATTTCAAACTTTTTCCAGAACAATCCTAAAATCAGGCTGAAAAGGAAAAAAACTTGCAATATGACATGCAGTGCATGTGCAGAAGAACAATTTCATTCCACAGCCTTGCAGCTACAGAATAGCAACTTTTTGTGTGGATGAGCCTACAAAAAACAGCAATATATACTTAAGGGTTCCCCTTCACAACAGAAAGGATCTAGGACCATCCCGGCCAGAGGCAAAGGTGGTTAACAGTCCTATCAACAGAGTCAACACAGCCTCACATATCATCCACTTCTCTACATTTAGTTTTAGCTTTGCTTTGTTCAGAACAGTTCCTTGGTATTCAAGGAAGGGCCAGGCCTAGGAATAGGTTGCTCTGTCCTTTTACTTAACACCAACAAAAAAAAGCGCCAGGTTGTGCAAGTTTCCCGTAAGCACTGAAAAGGGCCAAATCTACCAGTGAGCAACACATTGAGCCCACACTCACCTCGGCAGAAGTCCATTAATATCAGCACTTCCCACACGTCGCCACTGCTTACTGAGTTTATACTGGAATCAATGTATCCGACGATGTTCTTGTGGCCAGACAGATCCCGCTGCAAGATAAACATATTCAAGGCATAAAACAGCCATACAGAATGAGCAGCACTTCAATCTGGTTCCTCTACAATACACAGCTTTCCTAGCTCTTCCCCTGCCTAAGCACAAGCTTCTGTCAGTTTGGATTAATCATCGCGCACAATTCCTTCAAATCTGAGGTCTGTCTCTACCTGTTCTCCTTCCAGCAGTTGAGACAAACAGCAGAGAAACAACCAACCTACTGAACTAACTCGTCCAGGGCTCGGTCAGTCCAGATGTTTGGATGTCCCCTTAGATGGCCCAGGCCAAGCTCACTGGAGTCGCTCCTCCTTTATGTAGGGGGGAGAACAAGGCAGATGTTCTGCAGCAGCTACACACATTACATGTTGTGCTTACTTTTCTCTCCTTCCTCTCTCTTCCACTAGCAAACAGCATCTCGAATCTCTGCATGCTCAAAAACCACTAAGGTAATAAAAGAAGTTGCTAGCTTGCTTTTAGAAGTACCTCATTTTATGTGACTTAATGGATTAAAGCACAAGTTCTCATATCAACGACTCATCTACAGCACATGCTAAACCTGTAAGGAAAAGTCATTTCTTTCCGACTGACAGCTTTACACACATTCCCAGTGTGATAGCCAGTCCAGTTCTGTGCTCAGCTTTACCAGCAAAAGAAGTCAAGATACTGCCGGTCATGTTTTGCTCTCTTCTGTAATGCCGTAGCGCTGCAAAAAGTGAAGTTTAAAACACTTCTTTATTGAACAAAAGCTAGGAAATAAGACTTCCTTTTACCGACGCACTGGTTCTTCGTGACAAAGATTAGTGTTTACGACAAGATTCAATACAGGAGCAAGTCAGAAGAACACTTCTTGCCCTCGCTTCCCAGGTTAGCCACACATTTCAAAGAGACACCAAAGAGACAGAAACAATGGAAAGCACTGGCAAGTAAAATCCAAGTAAACAAGCTCTGCGAGCACAGTTAAATCCTTTGATGTAAGATCTAATCTCAACCTTTCCCTTGTAGCATTAGCTATGGTGATAACAAAGCATGCCCCAAAACTTCACTGCACTATCTCACAAAATCCAAAAGTTACCTTTGAGGGTATTAACCTAATTAAAAGCTACTTTAAGAAACACTCAGAATTGCTACAGGTAAGAGCTTCTGACAAGAAGATCATCTATCCCAAACCAATACCTCATGTTACAAATTAGCAGAACGAGGATTTTCTGTTTCCTTCCCCACCGCGCAGTTACTCTAAATGTTGATATCTTGGGAATACGATTTCAAAAGTGGCACTTCCCACACTTACTAGGCTCCAAGCAAGACTAACCAAATCCATTTAGATCATCTCAACTTTTTTTTTTTTTTTGAGATTAGGGATTGTTTAAAACAACTATTAAAAATAGCTGCCCTATCGTCTAATGCCTCGCATCCAATAATCTAGAGAAACAACCCACTGTTTATTATAAACATCTCCCTGTTTCAGAGGCCCAGGCAGTACCTATCCCACACATACCGGTTTCAATCCAACAGCCTCTTCAATACTGATATAGCCCTCATCCCAATGAACGTCCCCTCCTTTTCCTGAGACTCCCTCTGCCTTTCCAGATGCCATGTATTTCTCGACAACCAAAACAATTTCAGTTTTAAATAATTCAATCCAAGATTTTTCATGTCGTTGTGCAACTCTAGGAACTAGGTCATTCTAGAAGAACGACAATTTTGCTAAGAAAACCCGCAGTTTGTGATGTGACACTATACAGCTCACAGGCAGATGACGACTGGGCTCTCGTGTCATTCCACTCCCAGTCAGGGTCCCCGCTACAAAGCGGTGACTTACCATGATTTGGATTTCTCTTTTGCAGACTTGCAAGTCGTACTCGTTATTGACGTACATCCGCTTCAGGGCACATTTCATCCCGTTGTTAGTCCTCACAAGAAACACTATTGCAAATCCACCTGCAGAAAACACAAAGTCATCCCACTCAGTAAGAGAGAAACTTCTCAATCCTTGCTTCCGACCCTTGTCCCTGCCTCCACCTGCCTTCAGAATACAGTCAGAAGAGGGAGGGCACTCGGCAGCTACTAACAGCACCATGATGGGAGCACCCCTTACATCTCCGTAGCTCCAGAGCTTCCAGCTCTGCCTAGACATTTAACATCTCAGTAATAACAAGCAATTACACCGGTTCTTGTCCTGCCAGACAGTCCTTCTCTGCTCCATTAATTTCCATTATGATGGGGAAAGATGAAGTATAAACAGCAACGCTGCCTTGGACAGAAATCAGAGCTACAGAGCATTCACTGAGTTACTAAAGGACTAAACTTAAAAGGCTTCCCAACTTTTGAAGCATCTAAGTTGCACAAATCAGCTTTGTAATGTAAGAAACAGAAGAAATTCATCTCCCACACATGGTTTGATGTTAGTGCTTTTAAAAAAAAGGACAGAACAAGAAAAAAAAACAACACAATTCATTTTGTGGTCATTGCTATTAGTCAAGTCAGGACTCCCAGAACACACTCGACTTGTTTAGGATGAAAGCTTTTCATCTGTTAGCAATACATCAAAATAAAAGGGTTTTTACATGTGTAGTCCTGGACAGAAGCAGGAAGCTGACTGAGGACAGAGTTATGTAGGCATCAAAGTTTTACACCTGGCTCCCAGAGATCAGACCAGAGCAGAACAAGAGTCACGCATGTCCAAGCGGCGCTGCACAACGGCAAAAAGGGAAGCCCAACAACATTGTGATGGCCACAACCTAATAGTACTTCTTTTGCTCTCTGTTACTTTATGTTACAGCACGTGTTTCTTTTATGCTTAAGGACTTCTAAAGAGTCAGCTCAACAGTAATTTCTGACTCAGTGCTGCTGTAGCCTTCAGGAGTCCCGCTACGCCAAGAGCGGCGGTTACTATAAAAAGCCGGTCACATCCCAGAGAGCTCTCATTTAAAGACTTTGAGCCCTTAAATGATTCCCACCATATCCCATTCTTTAACAGCTGCCAGAAACCATCCGATCAACAATACATACATGATTACGTTTGACATGTTTGTACATAATCATTACTAATAGTTATCTGGCACTCGGATGAGTTCCCTTCTATCATGTAAAATTCAACAAGCAAAACAGCCCCATTTGGGTAAGATTTAGTGTTAAAATAGATTGCATTTGACAACGCCAGTCTTGCAACAACCGGTGCTTACAAGCTGTTCACAAATCAAACACAGCCAAAAGGCCCCCTGAAGCTTTTACTAAAATTGGGGTTTATTTTTCCTAAGAAAAGATTGAAAAAGAGCAAATGACCAGACAACGCTGCTATGTTCCAAGTACAATCCTCTCCATTTACTATCAAAGGAGTATTGCACACTCCAAAGCCCGTCCTCCAACACAACCACAGAACTTATGTGTGCAGACAACACGCGTGTCAGCACCAGGGCTGGTCATCGAAAGCCTCTTAGCACGCAAAGCACTTAGTTTTACACATCCTGGTTTGTCACAGGAACTAGACCTGTCGGGCTTTCCAATGAAGCCTCATTGACTTTCAGGGGCAGAGCTAATGCAGAGCTGCCCCGGAGAAATCGCAAAAAGATGCAATTGGTGTGTGGGGAAGGGGAAGCGGGAAGATTTCAATTAAGGTTCTTAAAAAAAACTGTAACCAGGCTGCAAAATGGATATTCAAATTCAGAAAAATGGGACATGGCCCTGGGACACAGCAAGCCATGCAGATGCTGCTCACTGCTGCCAGAGAGGGTTTTAAAACCCTTGTAGTTCTGGAGGGCCTAATTTCTTCGTAGTGCTCAAATTCAGATGCAAAAATAACCCTGACTGTCTCCCTTAAGCTGCTTCAAGTTGAGCATCTCAACTTATGCATCATTTTTAAGAACTCCTAAACCCACAGTGGTAGCCTTGTTGTCCTATCCTGGCCATGTCTGCCTCACTTCTGGGGAACAAATCTGCGCATCATGCTGTGCTATCTTCAGCCCAATGGATGTCTATGCTGAAGAAAGCAAGACAGAACTCTACTGATTTTTCCCCCTCTTATAGTCTGTAATGGAGCTTTAAGAAATAAGGGACCCATAATCAGCACCACTTTCCTGATTCGTACCTTCTTAAAACTAAAACATGCTTTTTAAAATCATTGGAGAGATAAGGTTTGGACTTATTTTTTAATTTCTGTATAGTATTTCTATGAACCACAGAAATGCTAGAAAAAACACTAAACAAAAAAACATTTTTCATTTTATTAGAGAGTCTCAGTCATCATGAAAACATTTTGGGAATCACAAGACTTGTGGTTTTTTTTTTGTTTTTTTTTTTTAAATGAGAAGCTCCGAAGTTGTCCATTGGAAGCCTTCCCTCCTCTCCAGGGGCTCATTTCTCTTCTCGCAGCTCCTCCTGCCAGGCCTGGAGGCCAGCAGGGTACCCTATCTCTGTTTACGACACCACGCTCAGCAGAAAGGAACACAAGCTGAGCAGCAAAAATAGATCAATTAAACTTTTTTTTTTTTTTTAAAAAAAAAGCAGATCCACTAAATTCAAGCACCGTCTTCTTCTAAGTATTTGCTTCAGCTGAAGTGGGACTGGAACCTCTTCCCACGAATTGCTAGTATCTCATTAGCAAAGTGTTGTGCAAGGTACCTTTCCTCTAGTCTGGATCCTGTGCTAATTAACATCAGTCCTAGAGCAGCCTTGCTAGAACATGTACATCATGCCAGTTTTCTTACAAGCAACCAGGGCCAACTAGCAAAGGAAACTATAGTCTATGCAACAAAGAACATCAATAAACCACCCCAAGAGCTCAAAGAGAAATTTAGAATTAAAAATAAATAAATAAATAAATAAAATGCTTTTTGATACAGGTCTGCAACATCAACACATTGGGGCCTGACAGAAATACAGCCTGGAGCATCCTCCATCTGGAAGATGGAGGCAAGAGCTGCATCCGTCAGGTGGAACTGCACCCAAGGAGGAGGGCTGCAAAGTTTGCTGAGAAGTTGGCGTGCATCTGATGTAACAGTACTTACACAAGTCAGAGGAAAATTACATCCTTGTGTCCTTCTCTCCTTATCTTCAACTCCCGTAAATTCCGGCTGACACCACCACAAATGGAAGCTGTGCAAAATCGTTTAACTTATTTTGCCTGCAAACACACCTACCAATTTGGTTACTTTATTATTAAACTCCCACTGACAGCTGATTAAAGCATGAAAATTTTGCTACTAGTAAGAAGCAGCATGCTCCTCTCCAGAGAAAACAAGTATCGAGTTAATCAGGGTACATACAGCATTTTTTACACAGGAACCTACAGTAAGCGTCCGTGCAGTCCGAGAAGCAAGATTTGATGATCCACATCCACTTGAGAGAGGATGCACAAGTTCTACTTTCTAAACAACTATTATGTCCTCTGCTCCAATTGCCTTAGTTAAAACAGTCCATAATATTCCTTCCGAGTAACAGTTAACTGAGCCCAGTTTTTGGCTGTACCCAGGATGCAGTCCAGAAAGGCACAGCAAAATCAAGAACATCTAACTTCCCTCAGGTAGCTACTGCACATTTAAAATCAGAAAAGGTGTGAAAAATGCCACCTCAATTTGAATTTCTCTGCATTTATTACACCTTCCACTGCTAATTGGCTTCAGCGCTCCCAGCTTTGCATGCAGAGAACAGGACTGCAAAACACTCCGTAAAACAGCAGGAGGACGAGGGGAGCAGAAAGGGATGCAGGAAGAGTTCACACAACAGCAACTGCTCACTGCATTCCTCGTACACAAATGGCTTCTCCAAAAACAAGACTGAAGCCTGTTTGCAGGACACTCGGGCTAATTTTATGAACGCTGAGCACCTCTACCTCCAAACTGGCTTCCAAAGGAAGCAGTAGGCGCACAGACAGGGCAGACAGATCAGGCCACCGGCTTTTATGCATTGCACGTTTACTTCCAGAAACAGGGCTTGATCGTATGCACGCGACAGCAAACCAGAGCTGCCACAAGAATCCTCCTCCTTCCAGAGTGTCTCACCCCGCAGGTCTTTCCAGGCTGAGGTCAGGGTACAGGTATACCTACATATGGGTTACTCACGCAACAACTGCCGTACATCTGAATGTCTGGAAAAGGCAGGGATGCTTTTAGCAGTCTGAACCTAGACCTAGAGGTTTCCTTTTATACCTCTTCTGCATGCACAAGAGGTATTTTGGAGCTTTGGTCTATCCTTTGCTTTGAGTCAGTAACGCATCATAATTTTAAAGTCAGGGGTTAAGGTGTATAAGGTTACTAGCTAATACACGAATAATTTTAAAGCACTTGAAATCTTTTTATTGGCAACTGTGGCTGACAATTCAGATCAATGCTAAAAGAGCTGTTCTGGAAGGACCTGTACTCTTCCTTGGTAAGCAGCAGGCAGAAAAACCAGCTCACCTCTCAGCAAGGTATGACAGAGAAAAGGAGCACCCAATAGGTGGCCGAAATCTTTGCCTGGCAGCAGAGAGCCCGGAGCAGCATCGCTGTCAGCACAGCCCAGGAAGGGATCAAGCTCCTGGACCGCAGCCAGCACTGCCTCAGGAAGACTTCCTAATGGACTTAAGAGTTTTCTCTCACCTACCGCACAGCATTACTCTGTAGAAGAGGGACCTGTTCGTAGAAGCTGATGGGCATCCACTCCCACGGGTTGCAGTGATAAGGAGGGGTGCCAGCTCTCACTGGCTGCCTGGGGAGGCCTGCTCACTGCTGCACTGAACACGCAGGTTTTGTTTAGACCATTTGCCCAGCACTTACCTGAACTCCAATACGATGTTGTGGAAAAACCATTAGAGTTAGTACACTTTAGCTACCGACTGTCTCGTGAACTCCCCACTGTTTATCCCTTCTTCCTTGCACGCTACGTAACTACATCGCCACCACCCCGGCAGCCTCAAGGTCGACTTTCAGCTCCCAGAGTCTCAGACCACAACCAGCTTCCTCCCGGTTATCCCAGTCCAACCCCCAATTTTGCTAAATCTGGACAAAGTTAAAACGAAATCGATCAGAGGCAAATTGACAAGCACTTACTATGAAGCACCACCAGATGCACATTACAGGACCATTTACTGCTATTCTCAGCGACCAGCAAGCAAGACAACCCCTTCCACGGCCAGAAATTGCCAGCTCTAATGCAGTATGCCAGCTCCGATACAATACACAGACACGCCAGGATTTGGGCAACTCCAAGCCAGCCAAGGTCAGCTCAAGAGCCTCTGCTGCCTCAAGTGAAGTCAGATAGCCATGCCGTGGCCAGGGAGGGTGGGTCACACACGGCACAGCTTGAAAGCAAAGTAATCCAGGCACTAGGAATATCCTCACGTTTTTACAGGTAGAGCTTTTTCCAGTACAGGTATGGAAAGGAAAAGGCAAGGGACCAATCTGTGCTTCAGATGCAATACAGTAAATAAATCCAGAGACTCTGCAAGCACCACAAGGGCAAGAAGCAAAACATAAGCCTGAAAATCAGTTCAGAGGATAGTTCTCCCTTACATTCGTAAACAACCGCCTGTGACTAAGAGCTCTGAAGGAAATGAAACTTTTCCTGCACAAAGCAGCAGAAGCTGAAATAAAGCTCTCATTCGAGGAGATGCTCAGAGCCAGCAACAGCCACAGGTATGCTGGGGAACATCACTGCCATCTGCACATCAGCCCGCACCTACCACAACAGCAGCACGGGAACGCAGCTATCTTGCCATGCGCTTCTGGTCTGACTATTGTTGTTACTAACTGGTTTTAGGATAAGCTGAAAAAAATGGGAAGTTCCAATTATCTCCAGTCAATACAGATGCCAGACCATTTTCCCATGCAGGCTTGTGTCTGTGTACTGGCCAGTTTCCAGCGCTGGCAGTTATATTTTCAGCCCTTCTGTAATTTCAGCAGGATGCAGAACTCTTCACAGCCAGGCAAGCACTTCTAAACTAGGTAAAACCAGCTGCAAAGGCTGCACGTGATCCCCTTGCTTAGCTCCTCGCAGGAGTAGAGCGAGGCAAGACGACAGCACCGCTGCATTTAAGTAATTCAAGCATATCGGAAGCCCTGGAATACTCCTGCAACCTGCAAGTCACAGCAGCCAGCAATGCCTATCTGGAAACAAGCGCAAGATGTTACTTCCAAGCAAGCTGCACAAACTAATGCTAAGGTGAGGAAGTTCACAGAAATGGCTTGCTCTCCTCTTCACCCCTTTGTGATAAGCTCTTCCAGAGCTGCCTTTCACTGGTGAACACAAATTAGCCAAGCTCGGTGAGCACTGCTAGAGCAGACAGCTGTGTAACATTGAACGCTGCACCCCTTATCCCAAAGAACACGACCGCCCTCGTCCAGCAGACCCTGGCTGAGCCAAAACAGATTTACTTTGTCCTTCTTGGCTAGCACTGCCGGTGGTGGTGGGGAAAGCCATCAGAAATGGCTCGTCCCCAGAGCCCCTTCCTACCAACACCGTCACCGTATCTTCACAGACAATCACTTCCCCAGATGTTTGAGCTGCATTATGTTCTGCTCCCGATCTTCTCACACACCCTCCCAGGTAACTACCTCAGCAGCAGAGGAGGAAACGGAGTAGTACTGCCTCCAGGTTTGGTGCCTGGCAGACAATGGGCCCCCTGCAACAAGCTGGGGCTTGTTTCATTTACACTGAGCCAAAGGAAAGCACATCTAACCCAGAGGAACCCTCCCCAGCCGACAGTGTTGGAAGCACTAACTCAACAGATCTCTTCAGAGTTAATCAGAGCCCAGCAGAGGACTGGCCAGACTCTGCCCTGGACACACGAAGTGAAAGCAGGTGAGATTTCACAGAGCACGCAGGACCAAAGCCCTTTTCACTAGTCACCGGTGTTCCTGAAGCGCACTGCATTTTCCATGCTACCCTGCTATGCTGATCCACCACCAGGAGCCATCAGGTAACCTGAGAAAATAGAAACAGCTTTATCCAAACACAGTTAGGCAGAACATGGCCTTTTAAAATCCAGAGTGTGCCGCCCAAAGATGTTAAGACAGCAAAGAGACATGTAGCATGATGATCTCCTAGCTGCATGTTTGAGCTCTGCAATAAGAGCTAAAAAACATCTCCATAGCATGGATAAATCTTCCCTCCACAAACGTTTTCAAGTCTTGTCTTAGATCACACCCTTCATTTCTTTCCAAGGCTATGCTGGATAACTGAAAAGAGGGGTGATTCCCATTCCTCAAACCTCGCTGCTTTTAGCTTAAGTCAGGCAAGTCATAAGGCTTGAAAGAGCCAACTATCAAATCATCCATTCCAACTCTAAAAATCACTGCTTCATTTTGAATTTTCTCCATTGCCCTTCTACAAACAAATTAACAATATCAGGAACTGTGGTAATTCCAGATAAACGTTCTGGATGCCACTAAAAACTTTATTCTTCAGGGGTGAAATTCTTTTCTGAGCAGGACAAACAATGCATTTGGTTTTCCACTGATTTGTTTCCAGCTTTCTGTGTTTTAGCTCTATCTCATCCACCTCAGAGCTCTGCGTGCAGGACAGCCCTCTAATATTGAAGATAAAGGGACAGCCAAGTGCTTTTCAGATGTCCCCAACAATTGCCCCAGGAAAATTAAGCCTCCAGGGACAGCCAGCAAGGCACTTTAAGCCCCGGTTATGCTCGCAGACACTTCATTTTAAGTGCTTTGCTGAACCAGGCACAAAGCCACTCCTTATTTGCACAATCCAAATACTTATCGATTCTTACCCATCAAGAATTATGTCATATTTTGCCTTATCTCACAAGCCAGAAGAACTTCCTTAGTATTTACTTTTCTAAGCACAAGGGGCAGGCTCAATGGTTTTTTCCCCCCTCCTAAGTCAGGATGCTGTGATCCAGTTACAGGAAAACCATATCGACTCCCTTTGCTCAGGGTGTTTCCAGCCTCACCACTCCCAAAGCATTACTGAAACACAGTTCCCAGCACTTCTTTTTCCACAGTTGCAGCCACAACTGGCTAACACACAGATACGGCGTGTTACCCATCACCGGACATCATCACTTGGCAACCCCTGAGCCTTTTTTTTCTTTGCTGCTGTACTGAGAAAGCCATCCTGCACACCTCTGACACCTCTCTCCAGCTGGCAGAGCATGCAGCTGTGTAACACAACAGATGTTTTTCCCCCTTTGTACATACGCAATAGTCATTCTTGATCATAAAGCACCAAAACATCAGGGCATCATTTCCATGGACAAAGACGGCTTCAGCAACCTCCACTTTGGAATCACTTACCCTTCATGAAAAAGGCCAAGAAAAATAGTTTGGACAAAGTTAAGCAACACTACCATCTGTAATTACTTTAGACAACAGCCAAGCTCAGCCAACATTAGCATCGAGCTCTGCAAGCATATCAGGGAAAAGCACTCTGATGTACAGCACTTCTCGCCTACAGCTCTCAGGGCTAATTTTCAAAGGTGAATGAATAACCTGGTCTCGGTTCTCCCCACCTACAAACCAAGGATGAAGATGGACAATGACTCATCTGTAGGACAGGAGGGGAAGAAAAAAAAAAGGCAAGGTCTCCTGGGATACTCTCCTCAGACCACACTGGGGGTGCTGAGCTGCAGAGACCTTCAGAGAAACCTCCCGTTACTTCCAGGAATTGCCAGCTGTGCATGACAACATGAGTCTTGCTGTCAAGAGGAGACTCACCCAGCACCTCCTATAGAAGGCACCACACTCGATCCCAAGACCACGGTGAGAACGGGGAGGAAAGCCGAAGAAACAGCCCCTTACCGATCATGTCTTGTGTGATGATCTTGTGTTACCCTCCACACAAGCAAAGATTTACTAGCTTTTTTGTTTTTTTTTTATACGGGCTTTTTATGGTAATCATAGTCCCACTACTCAACTGTGATAAGCGCTATTTTTGTCAGTATTAATCCGCACTAATATATTCTCTGCTATCTTTTATTCCACTCTTTCTTTGCCCAGCAGGAGGGTATTAATGCAGCATACCTGCTAAAACATGTACCGTCTCAAATCCCATTTTTCCCCTTCTGATGCAATTTCTCCATCACTTCTGAGCTTTTTGTTTCCAGGGCAGGATACTTCACCCCTAAATAAGTTTTCTGTTCCAATAGTACCCCCTTTTATTATCAAATCCTCCCACAAACTGGGATCAGTATTGTGAAGCGTCCCGCCCTTGATACATAACAAGGAATTGGAACAGTCAGGATCCACTACACATTGTGCTTCTGCTTTATCAGTCACCTGCAATGCCCTTAGAGTTACAGAGAGATGCCAGCATTAACACCTTCAAAGAAAAAACAAACACAGCCACCCCCTCAGGACTTGCTTTTAAAGTGGTTCGAGGTTTAATTAAGAAGCCACAGCAGTGAGAAAGGCTTTGTGCTAGGGCTGCAATATCCAAGATCCCAGCTATATCACTGGGCAAAGAAAGTCAAGTGACACTCTTACAATCCCAGATTTACCGAGTTCAACCTGGAATGTCATCTCTGCTCCCACTTCCCTGAGACGGAGACTGTCAGAAACACAAGCAATTTGCAAATAAGACTTCTGTTCTCTAAGCCATAGTCTTAATAGTACTAGTGTAGGAAAGCCTAGGATTAATAAAAAAGGCAAAAAAATTTTAGAATCTGAGCAAAGAACACGCGGATCAGCATAACAACGTATGTGTTACAGCAGCAGTATAAAGCAAAAGCCTGCTTACACAGCTCACATCAGACCTCTGCTTCACAGACAGGAGCTCTGCAGGCCATCTCCAGAAAGCAAATTTGTGCTGGAAGGGGACCTTCAGGTGTCCAACCAGGGAAGGTCCACGAAAGACCCCTTAGACCACAGCATCTTGTGGCAAGACGGTGACGCTGGTCCATCTCTTCCCCAGCTGCCGATGGGAAGCCACCCCTGCACACGCAGCAGTGATGGGGTGTGGGCAGCACGACCAGCTCACTGCTGTCCCAGGTTGTTCCTTTGTTTTTTAAATTCCTCAATCAGCTGAGGCATTTGAACAGATCTGAGTACCAGCAGAGTAGGTAACACCAGTCCTTTCAGATACAGGCCTTCCAGGGCACACCCTCAAAGCCAAGCTCCCTTCTTCTCTGCAGACAACCTGCTTCAGCAGGATTTTGGAAGAGTTGCATACCTGCTACACAGATCACCCTCAGCGGATACCACTACCCACACTGGCTACAAGACAAAACAACCCGACATCCAATACACAGTTCAAGTCATTTGGATATGACAGGTCCTAGAATAACCCTAGGGGTTGGGATGGGACTGAAGTTCACCCAGGAACCCCTCTCAATACACTTTGGGTACGGCACGATGTTTTACTAACAGGAAGAAACAATTGCAGAGGTTTCCTGGTACTGCCACGTATCATGACGGGCCCTGACTGTAGCCAAGAATCCAGTCTTAAAAGTGAACATTAGATCTGTTACTCACAAGCTTTCTTCAGTCTGGTGAAAGATTAATCACTGATACAGTGAAACAGCATTTCCTACACCCTCTGCTTTTTCAGGAGGCAGTAGGAGTTAGTTTGCTACTATAAAGCCTGCAGGCAAAGGGCATTTCAGTTTTCCCTGAGCGAGGGCCTCAGACTCACTGCAGTTAAGTGGATAACTGCAGGATCACTAGCATGGCCCCAAGTATTCTCTTCCTTCCTTATGGTCGTCTCCACCTAAGCAGCATCCAAAGCCATGAACACTTGAGGCCTTCAAACTTCTCTCTCTAGTGGTTTCATAGCTTTATGACTAACAAATTTGCATTAAAAAAATAAGAGGATTTTATTCTCGGCCAGTGAGAACCAGAGAAGTCAAATGCGGGTAAGTTGAGGACAAGATTCATGGACAAGGTAGGCTGTCACCAACTTCATTTCACCCTCTCCAAATTGCAACAGGATGCTGGTAAGAAACACAGGACTGCCCCAGCAAAACAACAAGGCCCTAGGTCACGCGTCACACTGGCCCAGGTCTGCACTCAAGTCAGCCTCCTGCTTAGAGGCAGGACTGACAATGCCCACACCACTCCTGGCACATCCAGCTAACCTGTTCTTTAACCACTCTACTTACACACTCTCCACATGCTCCCGAGCAGTTTATTCCTTGCGTGCTGTTATCCTCACCATCAGGAAGTCTCATCAAGCTCTCCACTGACTGGATTTCAGCCCCAGCTTGTTACCTGACATGCCACAGACAACAACAGCCTCCTGCCAGCTTTTCTCCAGGACATCTGCAAAGCTGGAGGTATGGTACCCAGCAGGTCTCTTCTAGATTTCCTAGCACAAAGACTAAAGACTTGAAGCATTGCTGGTTGTATTAACGCTGTCCTTTGTGATTGTATTTTGCTGTTTTATCACTACATGTTAAAGTGTCATTCATCATAACACTCAGGGTTTGGGATTTAAGAAATGCCCACGACTCACTCTCCCACCCGATTCCATAATCCTTTGGTTCCATTAGGGTGTTTACGTGCTATTTAATATCCATATAAGTGAAGATACTTCACCCTCAAGCTGCACGCACAGAAAACACATAGCCTATCCCCGAGTCACAGGCTTGCACCATGTCTCAGGAGTACATGGCCCTAACTGGTGTTTGTTTCCCACGATCCAGGCTACAAAATTAGGATTCTCTTTACCCAGGCTAAACTGTGTCAACCGATCGCAAGCTCAAGCACGAAGTAGTGACAGGATGTGCTCAGCCACCAGCTGAAAGAGAACAGGCCGGCAGACAAAAATCCACAACTCTAACGTGATTTGAACAATTTTCTTAAGGTGGCCATGAGAATAGAGGGGTGAAACACGGGACACCGCACAGACACCAGAACAAGCGGTAGACTCTGTGGAACCAGGAAGGCCAGAGGATGATCTCCTGGTCCTACTATACCCAGGCTCCCTTAACTCCAAGCCACACGCGTGCGCCTGTGCTCTAAACACAGGAGTCCGGTTCTGAACAAACCAAAACAAAAACCCTTATCCACTGCCAACAGACTCTCCAGCTGAGAAAAGCAGATAATGCTAAACTAAACAGGTCTACTCTCAGCTGAGATTTTCTACCTCAAAGGAAATAACAAGCCTTAGATATTTTTTTTTTTTTTTTAAAAAAAGAAAGTCACTTGACTTACGCTAAAACATAACTGTGCCAAGTTTAAGGGACTACTTCACCCTAAAAGGCCTGCCCCTGCATCTCCTAATCGCCTTTGGCTGGTGAGAGTAGCATTTGGAACGAGCTATTGAGATGAACTCTGTGTATTGGGAATACAAACCATCGGTCTCTGCACACTACTGCAGGGGTTCTCCCTCATCTCAAGGCCTCTAAAACACAAAGAGCCAAGGCCCACGGTCTGTGCAGGCGTAACGGCTATGAAGCAAATGAGACGGTGGAAAACAGAAGTAACGCAGTTCCTTTTGCACACAGCAGCAGACCTGTGAAGCTCCCCATGCTCGTTTCCAAGAGGAAAGATACAGCGCTGAATGTCTTACCTTAGGATACTCATCCGCACAGGGAGTTAAACACATTAAAAACAAATCAGGGTAGAATCTGGTTGGTTCACTAAACTTTAAGTTGTGGGTTAGTTCATCACTTTGAGCTGCTTCCATTGCCCCTAAATAACATTTTAAAAGACTTGATACTGAAGACAGAACTGCTCTGGGAACGCTACCAAATCAGATCTTGAAACAGCAACCACCAGTTAAACAGTCTGTACATTTAAGAGCTATCTGGAGGGCAAAGGAAAAAAGCAAACCGCTAACTCCAGTGGAAATAACTTCGTCTGTGTTAGTAGGGATGGTCACAGTCACTTAAATTTCATTCAAGTTCTGACCACTTTAAGTGGCTGTAGGAGCAAGTCAGAGCTTTAGAACTGTTGGGAAAACAGACAGCAGCTAGATGAAGCATAAAGGACACCTAGTATTTCAAGACAGGAAACCTGAAACATGCACAAATATCAGGAGAATCAGCTGAAGACTGCGTCTCCCCAGACGAGATTTTAAGCAGATGGAAAATTAGCTAAGCAGGTTTGCAACAAGGTCAGCACTTTAATAGTGACCATATTCAAAAGAAGGTTGTAACAGTGACACAAACAACTGTAAAAACTCGAGAGAGCTCAGAGTTAAACTGAACATATAGAAAACACAGCTTCTCATTTGGTAAGTATTTCTAGTCTTACTTTAATGACAACAAAAAAAAAAATACACAAGGAACACTGGTGCAGGTTTTGTGCCAAGCTATCCAAGGACGGCATCCTACTGGCATGAGGCAAGCTTTCAAAGAGTATTCAAACTTCACTGGGCACCAGCCCCACAAAAATATCAATCTACCTTCCCTCCTTGTGGAGCACAAGGACTGTACACAACCTCCGAGTGAAGGCTAGGCCTTCGCAGGCTTGGTTCCACTCACAGAAGAAGGTAGTGTTGGGAAATCAAGGTAAATTCCCAGTTCATATTTATACCAGCACCAGCTCTGAGCAGAGCAGGTCCTAAACTCACATTCAACCTTGTGTTTCACACAGCCTGTGAGAGAGAGGAGAACTGCACGTGTGGCTCTAGAGCTCCAGGTCTCAAGGTTCAGGCGTCAGGCTCCGCACTCTTCCACCGCGGGTAAGTGTTTTGAGCAGCAAGAAATACTCCACGCTGCTCACATTCCAGCCAGAAACAATTTGGTCTCCACAAAGTAAACTTGCACATATGAGCAATTCAGTCTGCATGTTTTATGCACTTAAAACAAGAGGAGCCTCCATTGCTGGCCAGAAACAAACTCCTCGGCAGCTTCATGCCGAGCAAGTTCGCTGGGCATGGAAAGCCAGCATCTGCAGCAGCTTTGTGCCAGCTGCACAACTGATTCGGTGGGAGGGGGGAAAGAAAGAAAAAAGCTGCAACGATACTTCTGGTGTCATGCATATCCATTAGACAACACGCGCCTGCAAGGCGAAGAACTGCATCCGATACCGCGGCAAAGCCCGAGGTGTGCAGCCAGACCCCTGCATCCCCGAGACTCCTCTCATTACTCAGGAAAGCAGCAGCTCTCTCAGCTCCAGCTCCAGCATTACTTAAGCTCTAGTCTTTAAATACCACCAGACAAACTTTAATAGAGCATCTAACATATTTAACGTAGCAAAGGACTTCTCCCAAGATAAAACAAAGGCTTAAACTCACGTAGAGCTGATGGGCCAGATTCTCAGCAAGAATAAAGCAGGGACTTAGCCCTACCCAGACTTACCATAGCTGAGAATCCTAAAGTGATTATCCAATATTACCAACGTAATTATAGGGCTCTCGCTTAGTGTCACTGCTGCAATAACTAGGCCATGACGAGACAGATTTAGATTTACAGGCTCCACCCTCTTCTCGATGCTTTTTAAAATACGTAGAACATCATAGTGAACGTTAGCATGGCAGTCGTGGCCAGGAGCGCCTACACTAAATTGTGCAGAACGATACAACCAGAAACGTCACCCAGCGCAGAAGAGAAGCATGGTCTTTACCTCTCCTAATTTTAGGAAAGCAAGACTGCTTTGCTAGGGTTTGTTGGGATTTTGGGGGTGAATATTTGTTAGCTATAACGCTGACAAATGTGAACAGCCACAAAAATGTTTAAATCACAGGCGTTTTCACTGCATTGGTGAAATGGGAAAAGCTTAGCTGCCTCTCCCTCACTTCTCTGGGGTTTACTTTGATAGGCTTGATTCACAACTGTTTAACCTCATTTCTCCACGTTTTCAGAGCCTTATCTCCTGACAGGTCTTCAAGATCCATCCCTCTCCCCAAGACTCCCCCTCCCTCAGCTCCTGGCCAGCTCCCTGGAGAAGGTCAAAAAAGGAACCCGCAAGTCACAAGGTAGCAGAGAAAGGAGGGAAGGGGGGGCAGGGGGAAAATGTAAGAAAGGAAATTCATCTCTGCCATCAAGCCTGAAATAATCAGTGGGCAAGATTCATCCTGTGCATTAACTGCATTCCCTTTTAAAAAGCTCTAGTCCGAGGACAGCAATAGCTTCTCGCACTACCTGTCCTCCAAGAACAGAGCTCACAGCCTGGACACCTTAATTTAGGAGTATTAAATCTTACAGTATTTGCAATAGCAATTTCATAACAAATAGCTCACTCAAGGCTACAGAACTGCATTAGCCTTCAAAACAGGAAGCATGTTTAGATATTCACGTGGGTAGATTTGTGCTCTGCTTTACAGTCTTGTGCATCCACTCGACTCCTCCCTGACAGGCAGACTTGGAAACTCAAAGCTGATGGAGCAGCATTTTATTACTATGCAGCAAGATACACTGCCTCCAAGTAGATTACTTGGCAAAGCAGATTCAGCCCCTCTCTATTGCGACAATTTTAGTTGGTGAACCTCCGCTGTAAGACTTTAAATAAATAAAAAATTAATGGGTCAAGAATAACTCACAGCTTAAAAAAAATATATATCATTTGTTACCAGTCAGCTCTCTAAAAAGCACATTTCAGCTGCTATTATTCTAAGCAATTGCTAATAGCATCTGAGACCTCATTCACCTCCAAGTGAAATTAGCAATGGCATAAACATGCTGCAGAGCAATGACTTTTTGAATGAACATGACTGGAACCGCAAAGCCAGCAAGAGGCTGTTGCAGCTGCATGCAGCTGAAAAGCTTCACTGGAGAGACAAGGAAGTGGAGAATCACATCGACAGGACAGGAGAGAAGAACAACACTAGCTGAGCAGAGAGCAGGTACGTAGCCGGAGAGGAAGGAGAAAGGAACGCTAGCCGGGGCAGGGACTTTTTTTTTAACTAGACTCACTTGCAAGGGCCAACCAGATCGGGCTTACTGGAGCCCTTAAGGGCTATGGTAACAGCAAACGCCATTTGAGAAGTAATTATGCAAGGATCCAAAGAGAGCTCATGGCAACAGACAAGTTAGACATTTAGGAATTTTGATTACTATGGTAGCACCCTGACATCTCTGCTGAGCAAAGCAGCATGAAAGACACAAGAGAAACCCTAACACATACATTCTAGGAAATGCTCAAGCTTACAGCCTACGTGATACTGTAAGGGCTCCACAACAGCGTACACAGGTTTGTTTTAAACATTTCTTCTGCTTAAACCCAGGAATCCAGATTTCAACCTTTTTAGGTCTCCAGTATGACTACAGGTATACTCACGAGCCACAGAAATGCCATCTTACTGAGTAACACAAAAACGCTAGTTAAGGACTACATAATATTCCTCTAGAAGAGGATATGCTAATCAGACCCTGAAGACAGCAATGAACTTTTCAACTCCTCAGTACATGCCAAGGGTGGAGAGAGGTATCTACTATCACACCAGGCAGCTCTCAGGGAATTCAAGCCACTAGTTACAGTCAGGGGCACACAGTACTCATTATTCAGCACAGGAAGAGGGAAAAAAAATTAGAAGTCAGCCCTACATGGAGCAGGGCTTCACGTTTTTCCACATATACATAGCTGAGGATGGAAAGATATGAATAGGCATATGCCTGGCTGTTCGTTTGTCAGATGTCCAGAACAGGAAAGGGTTGCAGGGGTCCAAAACTGCAGTCTTGTGACTGTTACTCATAAGTTCCATAATATTAGGGATTGAATTCATCAGCTCAAATGAAGTTATGTAACTGCTTGAGAAACCCAACTTATATATTATATACTGACATATACATTTCTAGACTGCTTGGTGACAAAAAAAAGCTTCAAAGGTACAAAGCAAGTGCTTCTTACGTTGTTAAGTTTAAAAACAAAAGCAAAAGGTAGAAAACCACCATCTGTCCCACTCCAAAAATAGCATCATTTTAATTTAAAAAAAATCCAATACATGTTTAATCCTGTCACATGTTCTGCTGAACGCTATGTGAGCAAGGTTGAGTTTGTGCACTTCATGTGGTCTATGAATAAAACAGTTCATTAGAAGATACTGTGCATTAATTATCATGTCATGATCTGCTGTAAGATTACTGCTGCTTGTACCTAGCGATGCTGCTTTCTGATTATGACTCCTAAAAGGTGGCACACGAGCATTTTTCAGTACCAAACACAAACGTTGAGCCTCAGCAAGCACGGACAAGGGCAGCCAGGCACCTCCCGGGAGCACAGACAGTCTTTGCTCTGTGTTTGCAGTGTGTGACGCCGGGCCCTAGTCCATGATAAAAGCTCCTCAATGCTACGGTGACGTGAATATTAACGACGCCGTGGTTAAAGCACCAGACAAGGAGTTACATTTGCATTTAATACAAGGCTTTGTCGCTGCTTGCCTACGTAGCCCTTATCAAATCAACACGTCTTCCTGGGCTTCAGTTTCTCATTTGTAAAACAGTTTGATAAGCCTTTCTTCCATCATCTGCTTGTCTGCAGAGAAGGGAAGGGGAACAACCACGCATGGGACCACAAGCAGAATGATACCTAATACACAGGGGCCTTTACATTCTCTGAAGAGCAGAGACAGCACAACGGTTCAAACTACAGCTGGTGATCAGGTAGAGAAACGGAAAGGTAAACTCATGTATTAATCATCTACCTGTAAGAACATCTCCTAACTTAAAAGCAACAGGTAAAGGCCAGGAAAGTCAGGAAAGGCTCTGACTTTCAGGAAAATGCACTCAAGGCACCCTAGTACCAAGTCTGACCCAAGTTTGTACTGCCCCTTCCCTTTCTCTCTGCTATACTGTCCCTCCTTTACCCTTTGCTACCCCCCACTCCACACACCAGTACTCTGTGATGCATTTTTTATTCCAAGTACAACCAATGAGAAAAGCTGGATCTCACCAGCTGACAACTGGGGCTGGCTTCTTGTGTCATCTTACATATGCCTGAATTCACTTACTTGTAAGAGGGCTATCGTGCATATGCAGACACCAATGAGCGTGCGTCAGAACACTCAACTTCGCAAGAACAGCTTGCTGAAATTCCTGGGGAGCATTCAGTGCACATCAGCTGCTGTCTGCATCACCTGCTCCCCAACACAGCCACAAGCATCCTGCCTACACCACCCGCACCGCAAGTTGGAACTGAGGCACACAGACATCGGATGAGTTCAGCAGGCACCTCTCAAGTGTGCAAGTCACCTAATGGGACATTTGCAGAACTCTAGTACAAGCAACACGGATACTACAAAGAGAGAATCTTCCTATCCCAGCCATCAAACCATCCCATATCCCTGCCCTTACCCCAAATCTCTCCCCTAAAGACATCTCACTGCCTCTTCCCTCCCAGCCAACAGCTCCTGCCTATTTGTGCTGAATCCCAGAGCGCTGGTTATTTGTTATTTACTCTCTGCACACCACGTGTATGCCTGCCTAACAGGAGATGCTACAATATCCAGCTGAAAAAGAACAGCAGGCGTGTCAGTGTGTGAGTGTATGCACACACACACATGCTTTCACAGATCCTTCTTCTAACTTAAACGGATATTTTCTTTTTAAGAATTTGACCATGTGAAAGATACGATGACTTACGTATGCTCTGGTATTATACACTTCTTGCCAAAAGGTCCTAAAGAGAGCTATCAGACCACAGCCCGAGGGTCAACAGCAGCCACAGGCGCCTTCACACAAACACAATGCAGTCATAAGGTAGGAATTTCCTATCAATCCACCCACTCCTTTAAAGCAGCAACTAAACATCGGATAAGGTCTTTATTTCTGAAGCACTTTACAAGTCAGAAGGAATTAATCCTCCAGAGGCTCATGACAAGTAACTAAAGCATCACTGACTTCGCAGGTAAGCCACACAGAGAAGGCACATAAAGCCACAGGTCTGTATCGTCACGCTCTTCTCACGTGAGCCCTCACTACTCCTGTTCATTTCAAGTATTTCAAAACACTTTGAAAGTCTGACTTTGATATCACTCACATTCCCACATCCGAACAGCTTCCATGTGCAAGCCAGGATGACACTGAAGTCACAAAAACAGGTATACCACATCAAACCAAAGGTTCATCCTGCTCGTCGTGATGCTTTGAACAGCAACTGACGTTCAGGGAAAGCCTGCACAAACCATGCCATGTCACGCTTCTCACGGACCATTCTGCACTTCTTTAAGGGACAAGCCTTGACTTTATTTTACTGCCATCATTTGAGTTGTGCAGCAAAAGCACACGTCAACCTTGCAAGCATCACTGATCTTACAGAAGTAAAGGAGATACGAGCTAAAATTTCAGGGTCTGAATAACAGTTGTGCATTTATATAGCTTCACAAGACCATGTATTTTACTCTCACACCTGCCAGAACAGCATGCTAGATTGCCTTTTTAAACGCATACGGGCAGATTTGGGGGTCTCCTCCCTACTGCAGCCCTACAAACACCAAATAGGAAGCAAAAATTGCATGTTCCTAACAATGAACAACTCAAAATCAAATTTACCTGTCCTCATCAGAGCATCAGCTTCCAGCTCAACTCTGGGGTGGATGTATATGCACGCAAAGTCTCTCCTCGGGGAACTCAACTGCTTATGGCTTTTTTTTTTTTTTTTAAATCCATGAGATCACCCATAACTAGTACGTAATTCATTTCTGCAAAATCATGAAGCAAACCATATGCTACGAGCCTCTTGTTCCAAAAAAGTCTTTAATCCAATCCTGTGACACATGGCCTGGGGTCCTGATGTCAGCATGGGTTCTGCCACAGAGCAAGCGTAAATTTATGCCCAAATCACGTGTGCCAAGAGCATGCCCGTTTAAAACACACAGAGGCAGCACTTGAGAGAAAACACAGACTGCAATTAAAGCACTCAACCTTGAAGGCCAGAGATCAATTCCTGACTTGGCCACACATACCCTGCATTGCTTCACCTTCATATCTCGGCATAATGCTTCCCAGCAGCCCTGAAAGGAACGGAAGGACATTTTTGTAGACTGTGCCAGGGCTCAGATACTCCAGCAACAGGGCAGCAACAGATCCTAACATAAGAGGAGCTGCAGCAGCTCTCCTCTGCTTTCATTCTACTGCATCACACTACAGACAGCTAATGATAACCTTCACTTAGCAGCAATTCCTGTACCTCCCACAAGAGGAGAAAAGTTTCCATAATGATAAAATCCACAAACGAGAGAAATACTTTGCCTTTCCATGTCTTTTCCTTGTGCTTGTAAATCGCTGTCAGCCTTGTTCCTACAATCAAAAAAGTACAGCAGCTGGGATCTGGTTTAGCACCTTTTTGCCACAGGGGCATCCCTTTCTTAGCCCCATCCAAGAACAAAGGCATCCTTTCCAGGGAAACTTATTTATTCAGTTACCTCTCATTATCAAAAGAGACCTCCTCTGTAAATCCAGCTTCCTTACGGCTGGTTTCTCCTCAGAGACCTCCTGTCTCCTTCCACATGGGAAACACGAGTAAACACTTACTTAGTACAAACCAAGTCAAATCAGCTGCTACTTTCCAGAAGAGCAGCAGCAAGTCCTGCAGCTGGAAAGCTGCTGTTCCAAAGGGTACAATTTGTCCAAATCCCCGTTTTCACTGAAAACATATCACCTTCAAAAGAAGCAGCTTCCAGTCTCAACACAAATGTGCAGCACCTAATCAGTTCTGACCCTCTATTTGCCATGATTAATACAGGTGTGTGAGCTTGGAAGGCAGCAAGTGCTAAACCCAAGGTGGATTTCCAGCTTGTCTTCAGCACATTTAAAACCTACCACCGGCTCTCTTTGACTACTGACAGCTCCGGGACAAAGGGGAGAAGGCCCATGACACAATAAAAATATCATGGACGTACTTGTTCTTGGATCCAAAACATCATTGCTGGGGTTGCAACCAGAGGTTGGTAGCCTGCTCACACACAGCTACTAGAAATCTTCTGCAAGATCCGAGTTGGATGGTTTAAGCCTGTATTTTCCCCCCACCAGGATCACAAATCTAAGCTTTCTTATACTTAAATTGACAGGCTGTTGCAGGGCTCCTTCAACGGGAAACTGAAGTGTTTTTCCATGGAAGACCTTCCTGGAAAGAAGACTGCATGAAAGTTGCCCTCCCGTAACCGTGCTGGGCTAACACAGCCAGGACACATGCTTTTAACTAACAGGCTGATATCTAAGACATGAGCCATCCCCATGTACAATCCCAGAACCTTTCACTGATGTGTTGCATAAAACCCACAAGTGAGCACAGATAATGCTAGTCTCTGGGCTGTACAACTTCTTACACAGTTAAATCCACTCACACTTTCCTTTTCTTCCTGATTAGAGCTAAGGACATGGCACACACACTGCCCCAGCAAATCTGTGCTGATAAAAGCACCAAAGCACTTGGGATACCTCGACATTTACCCAGTAACTCACTTTGGATTCTTCATCAGTTTGCCTGGCTTGTACACTCAAAAAACCAGATTACTAAGAGACAGAGGAGCCACTTCCCTACCTGCCAGTGCAGAGCACAGTTTACATGCCCTGCTTCACGAGGTACGCAGGAAGAGCAAGAGGGGAAAAAATAAAATAAAATCACATGTTCCATTCCAAGAGGAGAAATAGTTAATTCCTAATCCAAATGTCAGTGGTCAGCTGATTAGTAGCTAGCACTTGGCAGAAAACAGAAGGCAATAACTGACAAAACTTCACAAGCGATGCCTTGAACCCAGCCACACTGGAACTGGAGGATCATGTAAATCTGCAAGATTTATCCTGAATGGAGTTCATTTGAAAGTCAAACTTATTTCAGAAGAAGCTCACATGTAATTTTAAAGGGTGATAGTGACTTCACATTATCACGCTGCAGCACACCACAAGAAGTCCAGGGAAAGGGAGCACTGGGTGTAAGGCAGGCAGCAGCCAGCAGAAGTCCTCTGCAATTTGCCCCCAAGCACATGTACGGGCAGCTCAGGGGGTCACCTTCCCCCATTAGACGCAGCTCGTGCATTCATAGCCTTACCAAGCTCTTCATATGCACTTTGGTCTCCAGATCTGCTAAAGAAAGCCACGATGAAACCTTTGCCATTTCTTTAAAATCAAATAAAATTATAGCTGACAAATTTGTTTATTTTGCATTGGTTTACAATACCTGCCACTGAATGCTTTGAAACATACATTAGCTAGCAGCACACACTCTTGCATGTATCTGAAAAAAAATCAGTGAAATATCTGACAATTATTAAACCCAATTCCCCCATTTTAAGGGGAAAAGATTACAAGTAGCACCTTCAGAAAAATCATACTAACTGGAAAAGTGACTTCTCACAGACCTAAAGAAATGCAGCCTGTACATTCTGCTCCAAGTAGGCCAAGACAAGCACGATCCTAGCTGGAACATGCATCCATGAATGCTTACATACCTTGGATCGACTCAGCACTCTGCTGCAATCTTGTAGATATGCAGAGTAATGCAAAGCATAACCCCCCAGAAAAGGACACTCTGTCAATCCCCACCATGTTTGTTTTAGCTCAGAGAAGCACACGTGGCTTGTGGTACTCCTGCCATGCATGCACATCCCACAAACTCCTTAGCAAATCCCTGATATCTGACAACATCCTTCTAATTGTTTCCACTGCCCTGGTCCTCACTCATCACAGACATCCTCCTCCTCCTCGCGCCACTGTGTTGGGTTTTTTGTTTTATTTGTTTGTTTTGGTTTTTTTTTTTTTTAAGGTTTTTTTTTACGTACACACAGGCAGAAACAAAAAGCAGTGTTCAACGTGATCACACTGCTTTGGATTCTTTTAATAAAACAAAACAGTAAGATAGTAGCCTGACTCACCCACACACTCAAATGCCTCCTGGGCATTCACCTCACAACTGGGTGAAACACAAGTCACCTTAAAATTAGTAACAACCCCTTCAACCCTTCTGGAGCATGACGCTCATGTCGCCCGTCAACTTTAACCATGGCCTTGCAGAACTCCAAGGCCAGCAGCAGTGACCTTCCACAGCAGTTAATCCTCATGAAAACGAGAGGAATTTTTCAAGAGATTATTCATGCTGTTATATGGATTAGAGGGAGATGACTACAAAGACTCAACCAAGAATCACCTACAGCAGTACACTGTAAAAGAAACTTCTCATGTAGATAGATTCACCTGTATTATAACATCGCAGACAAACAACTGCTCAAGTTCCTTCTATATTATTCCCAGCTAACTCCTTCCAGAAGGAAGGTCCTTGACTTCTTCCTCCCTGTCCAGGAAAGCAAGCATCCAGACAACTATTTTTAAGGGGGTGGGGTGGGTGCACCTAACTGCATTGGATATTTTGGGGGATCTACGCAAGAGACTAAGAACACATGGAGATATCTGCCACCTGGCACACATCACAGTGCCTGCATTAAGGACTCCCACCCTGGGCCCAGGAGCAGTCATCTTCAGCAGGTTGCTCAGCGCAATTGAGGGTGACCAGTCACACCTTTGACAGATCGAGGTAAATCCCAACACTTTAATTCCAAAAGTTCTGGTTCAACCAGTTCCTCAGGCTTGTGACTTGGTCTCCCCCACACCACCCATCATTATTTCATACACTCCTTCTTTTAAGCCATTTCTACATCTCATTTCCTCTCTATGCTTCACATGCTACACCAAAACATGGGCCTCTCCTCTCCCTTCTAAAGCAACGGGGATGAGAGACGTGTCCTTCTCAGACAGAATACTCCTCGTCCTCAGAAGTGCTTCCCAGGGGACTTTTCCTTTTAGCAGAAATAGCCAAGACTTCACAGGTTGCCTTTGCAATACTGCTGAACCACCAAAATTCACTGCCCATACAAAAAAGTTTTCCAGCCAAGGCTTCAGACCTCAGTAGTCCAGGGGCCGGGTTGGCAGAGAGCTCCCCAGATCTCCAGCTGAGCCAGTGAAAAAGTGATTTTTACAAGCACTTGGGGAGCACAGACAGCTATACCAAAAGGCCAGAGGCATGCAAAACTGCAGCCCTTACAACACACACTGACTCCCACGATGACCTATAAAGGAAATGGCATTCGCTCCTCCATTTCCCTCCAAAGGTGAGGCCCTGCAAACCTACAAGCCACCTTGCTCTTGTCTCCCTGGATATTTCACTTGCCACTCAGAGGGATTTCAGACTGCCTGTACCAGGAGTCTCCCTGCGAGCAAAATAACTGCTTAGCACATTTCACACACAGATGCACACATAAAAAAGCCTTTGCCTTATAACATGGTCAGGAAAGGACAACATAACATCCATTTTACAGGCCCGCTGCACCTCGTTTGGCCTGTGCAAGCAGATCTAGCCGCTGCAGCCAATGCTAGACCATGCGCCATCCCAGAGGCCAGGCAGGGACCCAGGAGACACAGGGAAAAGCCCTCACAGGTATGGAGGGCCCACACGTCTCCACTACAGCCCTTTGCCCACACCATCTATGCTCCCCCCGCTCCCTGTACCTCTGGTGGCTGTGGCTTGGGCGTGCCAGGCAGGAGAGAGTCCGGTGACACACAGGCTCACCTCCTGGTGCTGTCAGCGCCAGGGCAGAACCTGCCAACAGATTATTCATCAGCAAAAAAAAGCCTCTGCTTTCCCATGTTACCAGGATGAGGCCAGACTGCATTAAAAAAAAAAGACTGACAGCTTCTCAGGTTTAGCTCACCTAGTTCCTAAGCTCCTAGGGTCAAAAGGGCCTCAGAACTATCAGTCAAGGCAAACCCATATTGCAAATTTCAAGACAGGAGAAAAAAAAACATCACTGTAGCTCTTCGTTGAAGGGCTGTTTTTGGTGCTTCTCTCAGCTCAGCATGCACCAGAACCTACCTGAAAGATGGTTACAGATCTATTTTCTTTTACAGAGGTGACTTTTTCAGAAACCTGAACACATACAGAATACACAGAGTTCCTGTTCCATTTTAGGGTTCTTTCTGTAAAAGCCAACGCAGGTCCTCCCACTCAGCTCTCACAGAGCAGCTACCCTCTCTCCTTCACAAATACAAGATCAAAACAAAACACTGTTTTTGACTCAAATTGCAAAGGATGCTGTGCAGGAGATGGACCAGGATCAGGTCTAAGGAGGCCAACATTTTTCTGAAGGTCGAGGCTAAGGTTACCAGCCAGAGACATTAATAAGATTCCCTACGGTCCAAACAAATTAAACGTAAAATGACAGTTAAAGCAGCAGTGCTGGTTACAATTAAACATACCATAACACCACCAGCTTGCTGCACTGCAAGGAGTTTCATAACCCCTACTGTTCATTTTAGTCCTGTAATTGTTTTATTTTGGAAAAAAAAAAACGCAGTTGGGATTACCATTTCCCCCACTGAAACGCCACACAAACAGCAATCCCACATCCCAGGTCGCAGCTAGTTCTACTCAGCCTATGTGCTTGACAAATATACACAAGGAATTTACTCCAGTGTTTTCTTTCTCTCCGCTTAAGGTGGGAAAGTAGGGACTTGGCTGAAGAAAGTTAGAGGAAGACCATTGCTTTATTTACAGTACCTTGTTCTCCAGCAAAACATATGACTTAAAAAAAAAAAACAAAAAACTCCCAGTCAAGGTAGGAAACCATTAACTTCTAAAATCCCTACAAGCCCTAAGGCATTTTTAAAAAAAATACTAAACCAAATCCAAACCCACTCGGGGCTTATGCATGGGAAGACCAGAAGCGTCAGCTGCAGACGCACATCTGTCAAGGACAATGAAATATGAGGGGAGACAGGGACAGAGGGGGAGGTGGGGTGCACGGGAAAGGCCAGAGCCTTCCCAGCTTTGCGAGGCCAAGGGGAGGGGAAGGGATGAGAAGCAACCGCAGCGCGCTCTGCAGAAGGCACCGGGCTCTTACCCTCCGCCAGCACCTCGTCCACTGTCACCTGGTGGCGGCCGATGCTGAACACTCTGCCGATGTCCCCGCTGCCCGGGCCTCCGCTGCTGCCGCCGCCGCCGCTGGTGCCCGACCCGGGGCCAGAGCCACCCTGCTCCCGACGCGAGTCGAAAAACTTCTTCATGTCTCGGGAGGCAGCAGCCGCCTGGGCACGGGGGCGATGCTCTTTTTATGGTCCCGCGCCCCCTCCTTTTTGCTCCTGGAGCCCGGCCGAGGGGCTCCGAGGGCCGCTCGCCTTGCGGGGCCGAGCGGAGCCGGCGCGCTGTGCTCCGGGGGAGTCACACCTGCAAAACGACGGGGGAAGGGGAGGGGGGGGACA
>VXAL01014709.1:299615-309992 GCA_013399475.1 Chauna torquata
GGTGGGGACGGGACTGTAATGGCGGCCGCCGGCGCCGCCGCGCGGAATCCTGGGAGTGGTAGTTCCGGCGGGCGCCGCCTCGCACCTCCCCGCCACGGCGGGGACTACAACTCCCGGCAGGCAGCGCGGCTCCGCCAGGGCTCGGGGAGAGGTTTTGTGGGGCTGTGAGAGAAGCCCCGGTATGGAGGCTGCCCCTCGGTCCAGCCCGGCCCGGCCGGCGGGGAGGGGTCCCTGGGAGGCCGGAGGACAGCGGAGGGTGCCCGGCGGCCGTCTGCTTCCGCCGCGCTCTGGGAGCGCAGAAATCCTGTCAGCGAGGAGCCGCGGCCCGCGCTGGCGCCTTGCCGCGCCTGGCGACGGCTATTTACATTTATTTTCGAAATACTGCGCTTCAATTTGACATCTTAATGTCATAGTAACAAAAGTTCCCTGCTGGCACATCTCGTGCTTTTCCTGAAGCACAAGGCTGGTCTTCACGCAGGCCTTGCTAGTGCCTAATTGAAGAACTTCAAATATAATGTTAAAGATAAACTAAAAAACATATCCCTAACCCTAGACTGTAACCAGCCTGGGAACAAAGACATTCCTTTTAAAAAAAAAAAAAAAGGAACCATCATATGTACTCAAAAAGCTCAGAAGCTGGCAAGTGTTTTAAGTGTTTAAGGTTGGTTTTGTGAAGCCTGACTTGAGGCCGTTTTCGCGTGGATTTGTCGATGCCAGGTGTTTGCCTGGTTCCCTCCTTCCTCTCAGTTTGGGAATTTGATGGAGGCCCTGCTCCTCCCAGGGCTGCTTTGTGGGTGCTCGGTTCACTTCAGCACACAGCGCATGAAACGCCCTGCACGCACCCACAACTTGCTGGCTTTAGCTGATCAACATTCACACGCACAGGCTTTAGGACTCAGCCTCAGATTTAGTATTAAATTACACCTTTATCTTCCTCCCCGCTCCAGTACCTTATGCAGTTTGCAGGCTTGCAGCAAGAGGTTCATAAGCAGCGATGTGGCTAATCCGAAGACCCCAAATCCTTGAGTCAGGCTGCAGAGAACGGTGAGTTTAGCTTGAATCTTGTGGAACTTTATGTAAGCGCACTTGGGGTTCTTTTTCTCAGAAATCAGGAGGGATGTGGGTTTTCCAGCCTATGGCATCATCAGCAGCCATCTCCTCTGCTTTCCACGTGTGTTAACTAGAAAGGCCAGAGCTGGCTTTTCAAACAGCCAAGGGAAGTATTTAAACAGTAGAAGTTGGTTTTCCCAGCCTGCGACCTGGAATACAAAAACCTGAGGAACACATAGATGTGAGAGGAATGTCTCTGTGAAAGCAAGGCTCTCATTACTCCCCTCTGACTGGGGCAAAAGGTGTGGGACAGAAGAGGAAACCAGAATGCATTCGCATTTTCCTAAGGACTCTTATTTCCTGTATTATGGTAATAACTACAGCCATCCTGCTGACAAGCTCCTGTCCCAAGGGGATAGGCTAGGCAGGCACTGGTTACTGTGGGATGACAAAAATGTTTACCCTGTATTCTTTTTTAAAAAAGAGAACTTAATGAAAACAACTACGTAACTGAAAGACCCTGGAGAATATGTTGGGAAGCAACATGCAGGCAAGAGTAATTAGAGGCTTTGCACAGTCCTTTTTCTTTTTCCTGCATCGCTACCTTGCACGAATGGGCTGGCCTTTGGGCACAAGCTTCCAGCAGCGCCAGCAAGACTAGATCAGCATGTTGTAAATGGACCAAATTATTTTCCCCACAACGTCTGAAGACTTTTAAGATGCACATTATTGTGCAAGTGGCTCTCAGAATAAGCAAGGAAAATTGCTGGTGATACTATTTAGCATGTTTGATGCATAGATCTAAAAGTACTTTACTATACAGTTGCTTTTCTGCTGAGCCACTGTGCCTCTTCGTTCTGGTTAACTCTACACCTCTCCCATCATCTTTGTTCTCAGCTGTTCTTGTATGTAGTGCTGTACAACCTGACCCTGCAGACCCCAAAGGCCTCCTTGACTGCTGTCATTCACATTTGTAGGGTGCTGTGGAAGGCCTCCTATCCGTACGTGATTCCCAAGTGTCATTTACAAGACACTCTAGGCCCACATGGTTGGAACTGCAATCATTTCAGCCAGTCAGCTAACACAAACATGAAAGTAGTCCTTTTTTATGTAACAGGCTTTAATCTTCATTAAACTTTGTTCAGCTGCAGTTTGGGGCTGCATGATGAGTTGCCAGTGGTCAATACAGAAGATTCACTTGCCCTTCCCTTCAGATGAAATACGAACTGGGTAATTTTGTTTTTTAATTACTCTAACCTGTGAAACTTCCCCAGACATCTATTAAGATTGAGATAAAATACCCAATGTAAAAAGAGTGCTATAATTAGTGATTTCTGGCGACTCTGCAGAACTGAACGATTTCCCAGAAAAATGGGCATTTCTGTACAGCAGAGGGAAATGAGTCATTACAAGATAAAGCATACTGCCATGCAGAAAGCCTGCAGATGCACTGCTGAACATCCTAGCTAGGCACTGAGAACAGCTTTTTTTTTTTTTTTTTAAATGCACCTGCGTGTGCTGAGGTATAATGCAGGACAAAGTCAGACCTGCATGCAACTAGGGGGCCCTGATGTTCTTCCCACAGGTACACAAACTCTTAGTGACCATTCTGGGGAGCAAAAGCACAGCAGAAAGCAATCTTCAGTTGCAGATGTCAGTGACATTCTTTACTCCAGAAATCACGAGGCTCAGCTGCACTGCTGCAATCCCAGTGACCTTCACAGGGATCAGAGAGAGCTGTGCTTGAAAGCTTTAAGTTAAAAAGCTAATCACTGATTGCCAGCAGAGATGTGGTCTAGCACTTCTCCTGTGTAAGCCTGAAGCAACTCCAGTGTGCTCATAGATTTGCTCTACTGCACAAAACAATCTCAGTCTAATACTGTCACCTAAAACCAAAATTTAGCTCCTAAAGTCCCATGACATTGGTTTTAAAATATTTGAGTCCTGATGATGTGGTCAGCAGTGCTATTTGCCTGCATATTGTCTCTCTGATCCCTGGTTCCCCTATACTGCTCAGAAAATACATTCAAATCCCCAGGAAGAAGCACATTAATACTGCTGCATCCTTTACAATCAAACTTTCCAGACAGCTCAGCATTTTCTAAAGGAAAAACATACATTTGGAATTGTTTCATGCGAGTAACTTGAAAGCTAGGGAACACTGACCTCTTCTGGATATTTCTAGAAATGGCAACAAGGCAGGAAAGCGTGCTCAGCTTTCTGTGCTTGGTTATATACGACAATCCCCACCACAGTTGTAAACCTCACTGAAGTCTCTGTTATTCTGCTTTACAGCCGTGACATATGGCAAAAAGCCAACAAATAACAATTTACAGAAGGTAATGAGTTTTAATAGTTCCCCTTTCTTCTTCCCTTAACACTTAGGTTATGGAGTTCTCCTATATTATGTGCCCATGCAATACCTCTGAGTGGCAGTTTTGCTGGGTACAGCAAAGGTCACAGCAACAGGCTTTTAGCAACCTCAAGTCTGCATGAAGAGAGGCAGAAAGAAAAGAGTTACAAGGTAATGGTCATTTTCTTCTTCTAGTCAATGCACAGTAACTAAATTTTCCCATACCATGACTTTTACCTTGATAGAGATGTTCCCTTAACCTCACACATTTACCACAAAACTTTCTGTTGAGATTCCTACCAGTTAAAAAGTATTAGAGCCACTCTTCTATCTGTCTCTTTCTGTCTTTTGGTCTGTATTTTCTGGAAACCAAGGATTTCCTTTAGTGGCCCACAAACACTGCCAGGATGACCAAGCATTAGCTATCAATTTTATTTAACGTCCCCAAGAAAAGGTCAACTCAAGCATACTATCATCTAGATAGTTAGTTGGCTAGGTTCAGAGTTCTGCGGAAGAGCAAAAAAGGTGCAGAAGGAAGACTCTGGAGTTTACATCTGTATTTTATCTGTTCAAGAATTATTTCTTCTTCTTATATGCTCCTGTTTGCTCTTGCAAGATATATTCACTAAGACTAGTGATGGTTATGCTTTCCGCAGCTAGACATCAACATCTTCCACCAGTGTTAATGGCACCGATGGCCTATATATAGTAGAAACACATGGAAATAATTGAACTGATTGAAATCTTAAGGCTCATGCATGTTTGGTGCAGTACTATGCATAGCCTGGATTGATACCGCTTACATCAATCAAAACAATTGACCACCAGCTCAAAAAAGAGCTATGTTTCTCGAGGAGTATGACTTTGCACTACAAATATATTGCTATTGATTAGAGCAGGTATCATTACATCAAGACAAAGCCGCAGATTAAGCTCGCACTGAAAAGGGATTTATCAGCTGTGTTTTAAGTGTCAGGGTCCTGAGTGTCCTCAGGCCTTCGTTGCTTCAGCTAATCTCACCTGGGCCTCTACCCAGCACCCTTTGCTCATGAACCATGACCTCTATTTCAGCACAGGCCCAGGAGGCTTGCTGCTTTGAGGTGGCTGTGGGTAGTCCTGGCTCTGGGTCTCTATTTTGACTTTGCTGGGTGGGCTTTGGGCTCACGCTGTAAGCAGGGCTGTCTCTTAGGATGTCTGACTAAGCTTCCTGGGTAGGTTGTGGACTTGATTCATTGCTTTGCCTGATGGTCACTGGGTGGTTGATGAAGCTGGTTTCTGTCCTAGTTGTTTAGGTGCTGTAGGATTGTGTCCTGTTTGCATGCTTACCCGCAGTCCTGCCATCATCCTTTGTTCCCAGCTTGTTTTTGCTTACGGAACAGCCCTATTCTTGTTGCTGTCCAGCACCAGATACGTCATTTTTCCCCACTCTAAGCACTGCATCAGCCAGTGAGTTTCTGTCTTTGTTCCCTGAAGGACTGAACCAATGTATGTTTTAGAAGTCCCTGGCAGCTGGGCAGTCATAGCTCTGTTTCTTTTCCCTGGAGCTGGCGTATAGCCAAATTACAGAGCAGCTAAGTAAGATATAGCTTCATAGAGGCAGATATTAATTAAGGAGAAAAAATGAAAGCTACTCATTTCCTCTTCAGAACTATACATATGCTAATTAAAGTAAACATTCATTAAATCCATTAGATGACATTTAGATTTGATAATGCATTTAAGGCTGCTGGAAGCAATGGTATAGCAGTTTATAGCCTGGAGCTCTGGGGACCTTCACAGTGGTTGTCCCACAAATAATATATAGCTTCCACACTGGCATTAGGAGTTTCCCTGACTGAATGTGTCTCCATGGAGTGGGCAAAAGCCTTAAGGCCTGGAGCTTAAGTGGTATCAATTAGTCTTGATAGTGGGCATTTGTTCAAGGCAAAATAATTGTATTTGTACCAACTACAATGTGGGTTCAACTACAGTGGTCTAGCCTATCTCCCGTCCTTAATGTAACTAGACCGCATCACGACAAGCAGTTTAATTTTGACTGAACTGTGTCCACACAAGGTGATGTCCTCCCAGCAAGTAGTGGGAATGGCTTAACAAAGCCAGGCAGCCCTAGATGATGTGAAGACTCCTGCGTGTCTTCTGTCACAGTACGTGCCTTCAACTCTACTGGGGATGTTAAAACAGACCTATTTTCCCCAGTCCAGCTGGAATGGCAGAAGGTGAGAAAACAAGAGCAGCAAGGATCAAGAGCAAGTGAGCTTATGTGACTGAAAGGGGTTCTTTTGAAGGTTAAAGTGTCAGCCCAAAGTCACTAAGTCACTGAAGTCACTAAGGCTTCATCATCTTCACAACCCCACTACAGAGGTGCTTGCTGACTGCAGTCCACTCCCAAATGGCATTCATTAACACAGGCAGCTGATGAAGCTCAACCAGTGGCCCAGGCCTGTTTGCCTTCTCTGCTGTCTATAGCTTCAGTTAATAAGAGTAGACTGGAATTGTGGCTAAGTGCAGCCTTAAGTTTCTGTGTAAGAGAGTGGCAGAGTGTGTGGAGATTTCCTGGGCAGTATCAACACAGTATGTGCTGTGAGACAGCAACGTGGAAAGCACTGAGCACTGTAACACCTGAGGCACTGTTACGGTTGCTGTTGCTGTGCATTGTGATAGCATCTGGGATCCCCTCTTGTGGGCCCAGGCCTTGTGGGCCTGCCAGCAGAGTTCTCAAACCACTCTGTCTGAAAAAGCTCGTAACTGAAGCACACTTAAAATAGGGAGTTAGATTCCTGGCTTTTTCATACAGCTGCCCATTCACGTCTCCCCTTGTATTTTATTTTCTAAGGTATGTAAATCACCATATCTAAGTGGTCTCTTGTTTTAAATGCACTTTAGGTTGGCGAGATTCTCTCAAATCAGTTCTGCTCCCCTGCTCCCTCTTGGCTATAAGTGACATGTATGTTTATGTACTCAAACCAGATCTATTCAGAGAGTCCTTGACTTACCTAGTAGTGCTGGTACACTGTGCTCAGGCTTTTGTAAAGTCCTGTCTGAATTTCCCAGAGGTCTAGTGCTGCACATTCCCTTGGTGATACTGACCATGTAAAAACAGTGTTTCTCATGGTTATGGTAAGTCATAAAAAGCTAAGAATACTTTCATATCTTACTTGTATTAGAGTATTTCAGTCTTCCCACCTCAAATAAATACAACTTACCTATTTCTGGGAGTGAGTTTGTCACCTTCCTTCCTCTCTTTTTGTTTTAAGGGCTTTACTCAAGTAATGAAACAAAAGCTTCAGGCTAGCTCTTCCTAGTGTCTTCTCCAAAACATCACTGTTTCTACGCTGAGGTTACCTCTGCTTTGTGGAAGTGAACATTTCATCTTCTACGCTGCTGAGCTGGAGGTAAGGAGACATCCTTGCTCCAATATCCGAAGTACCCCTACATCTCTGCAACAAGACCTACATCTGCAGTTAGCATTATGGTTAAGCTTATGTTAATATGTAGAATGTAAGAAGTCTTTACCCCACTGTAAGCACATGGAAATCAGTGCTTTAGGGAAAACAAACCCTGGTTTTCAGCCTCCACCCTAACCTCAGCTACCTGCTGCTATGGAGACATTAGTCTAACTGAACTACAGCATTGCAACATAGCTCTGACAGCGCTTGTGTAACAGTTGAGTAACCCCGTTTTCAGAGGCTGTTGATTGCAAACTGCTGGTGCTCGTGTATAAAAATGAGTATTCCTTTATGCACTTCTCTGAAAACACCTGCATAATCCCCTAAGTCCCAGATTCTGGCCCTACTTAAATCTCTTGGGAAATCAGCTAATGATTTCATCACAGCCAGGACTTGAGTGCCTCAGGGAAAGATACAAGGCAATCTCCCTAAAGCTAAAGGCAGGTATGTGGTGATGAGATGACACACTGAAAATCTCTGCTTCCAGTACTGGGCCCCTCTGCTTTTGGAGGTGCCAATCTAAAAGGCCAGGTCCGTAGGGCAAAAACACAGATGTTGCCATTTTCTGAGAGGTTCAGTTCTGTTCTCATTGTGGGACCAAGAATAAATGCCTCCTGCTTAACAGGCTGGCTGCTTGATCTCCATTTATTTACTTCCCTTAATGCATACTGCCCTGTCCTTTTGTGACCTTTAATTTTTATTGTCTTTTGTAGATATGGGAGAATAGCAAGATGCTGTGGATACAGAGCAGGTATGAAACCAAGTAAACGCTGGATATTTGGTTTATAATGAGAGGATTTAAAATAATGGAAGGGACAAACAGGAATTATCTGTGAAGAGAAAAACACTGTGATGAGACTTGTGGGATTGCCCATTCCTGTCCCTCTTGATATCCCAGTGACAGAAGTTTCAGGGCAGTGAGGAAGCAAAACTATGCTAGACAGGGCTTCGGGCTGGAGATATTTAAGGATAGACATAGCCTTTCAGTCTTATTAGAGATGAAGAAAACACAGTGAAAGCTGAGCAGGCCCTAGGCAAAGGACTGTTGAAGTGTCAAGGAGAGACAAAGCTTTCAATCGCCTGAACCTTCTATAGGAAATTTCTCCTACAGCAAGAAAAGCTCCTGTGGCTACTCCTCCCTATTGAAGGTAGTAGCTCCTCTAACAAGACACAGCAGGGTGCAGATAACCATTCCCTGAATCCCCAGTCCTTCCATGTACCCTCCGGAGGAGCTCAGCTAACGGTCAGCACAGTCAGTAACTTTTATACTTTGTATATGTTTCCTTTCTGGTCCAAGCGATCATGATTGCGTGAATTGGACAGGTGGCTACAGAGCCAGCATCTGTAACCAGCCAAGTTTATAGGGAACTTGGTTGAGCGTTGTGTCAAGATCTGACTTCTGAATGGACTACACTTACATGACTAATTCTGGAAGGCCAAAAACATTCATACAAATGCTTTGCATCTTCAAGTATTCCTCCCTACTTAGAGCCTCTCCCAGGGGGAAAGCAAAGGTTAAATGCTGCAAAGGATGAATGGCAGCATTGGTGTAATACACAAAGGATAAATAACTTCCAAAGAAAATGAGTAATTTATGGTCTAGAATAATTACTGTTGCATATACCATTGTCCTTGGTGTCAGAGCCATACAGTCCTTAGGGCTGAAGAGGCTGGAAAGCAAACAGAAGAACGAAGCTCTTGAAAATACACAGGCAAAAAGTCGGAGGCAACATAAGATGAAGAAATACAAGAGTTCTCTTGCCAGTGGATTAAAATGAGCAGGTAAAGACCCAGAGCAGGAGACAGCTGATGTTGAGAGGACAGACAGGTGCAGGAGAGAGACGAGGAGAAGAGTTTCTCCTTGGTGACTGTAGATAGTATGTACTACTCCAGACTGTGAATCCTGGTCAGGACAAAGTGCCAGATTCTTCAAGGAAGGAGGTTGCACTGGAAAGGGAGAGCACTTGTGATTTGAACTCTGTTTTTCTGTTAGCCTTATTTCAGTGTGCCCCCACATCAGCAGTAGATGCTGGCAGCCTGGCCTCTGTGGGGTTGTTTTTGGGAGACTGAGCTGCAGTGGGAGCTATAATGAGCCAGCTGCACAGACATGCGTGGTGGAGCACAGCCCGCATTCATCTGAGCTGCTAAATTTAGGTCTCTCTCAGCAAAGAGCATGTGTGAAGAGGCACAGAGATAAGGTGTAACTCTTATGTGAGCTGGAAAAAACAACTTGAGAGGGTTGATTTACCTGTCCTAATAATCTGTGCTTTTGTCATCAGAGAAGACCAGAGTCCCTGAAAATAAACACAGTGAAGACAAGATTGCAAAGGTTGATTTCCCTCTGTCAGCCTCATGATCCTGTCCAAGGCTGACCTTGGCAGCGTAACATTGGGATAAAGCTGAAGCCCCTTGTCTGAAGTGTTTTGATTTTAGGACGGTGCCATTTATTAGGGGCAAAAATAATCATTCTTATGAAAGTAATCCTTAAAAAAATTGTATCTGTCTTAGCAGCGATGTAGAGTTCTTAACCAGCGAGGAGGGGTAGAATGGGAGTTTTTGCAATAGGCTACTGCAGCGTATCTTTGTGCTCCCATGCAGTCGTTGCCTTCGCACCCTGCTCTTTTACACAACAGCATAAAGTGAGACATGGGACACTGTCAGTGCAATCAGGCTGTAGTCAGACGTCAAAGAGAGTCTCTGTTACCTGAGATTTTAGAGGCAATGCTGGGGACAGTGGGAGCAGTCAAAGGCTGCCAGGCTGCCTTTACTTTCAAGGGCCTTCCTGTAATACCAAATGTACATTTCCTAGATGTGCGTGATGGAGCGCATCCTGGGAACGAGATGCTATGGACGGGAAAATCCAACTGTGGATGTACAAGCTTGGCTGAGTCCCTGTCCCGAGACAAAACTCCCAGGACCAGGGAAGTGTGGAGTCAGAAGACCAATTACATGCAAGGTATCGCTGCATCTACATATATGTCTGCAAAGCAGGCCCAGCTGCCCCTGTTTCCCTGCACCATAGGAACTGCACCTCCTCCAACTCCCTGAGTCTCCTATGGCCACATGCAGCCCGGGGCAATTCCCTGTCCATCTATCCTCTACTTTCCGTGCCGGCCATCCCCACACCAACTCGCAGAGTGGGCATGGGCAGCGGGAGTGGGCTGCGTTAAACCCCCTCTGTGTCCCGCTGCATGAATGACTGCAGGCGGAGGCATTGCAAAGTGAACACCAACCATAGAAGAATTTAATAAACAAGGCAATAAATAAGAGAAATGGCAATATATAATAGAACAGTTTCCCACATCAACAATTTCCCAACTAAATAATAATTTCCTATCCCCACGATTTCCAATCTTGAAAAATTCCTATTGCAACAATTTCCCACCCCATTAAGGATTTAGAGGACAGGTTATTTTTGGACAAGAAGGGATGGGGCCAGTGGTGGCAGTCCTGGGATGCCGGTATTTGTGCTGCCCCGTCCTGCCCCAGTGGTCACCACTGGGGGTTGGGGTCTTTTTTGCCCTCCTC
>VXAL01014710.1:0-32405 GCA_013399475.1 Chauna torquata
TGTGACAGGAAGGGATCACAAAAGCGACAAAATGGGGCTTAAGCACGGCCACCTCAGCATTTGCATGTAAACAAGGAAGTGGCTACAAGGCAGCATTATTGAGAAATACACCAACCCTTTCTAGGAAGTCAACATCATGGGATGCCCCTCTGAAGTGCCTGTACACTAATGCATGAGGAATGGGGAATAAAAAAATATGAGTTAGAGATCTATGTGCTCTTGCAGGATTACGATCTTGTTGGGATCAAAAAGACGTGGTGGAATGGATCCCATGACTGGAGTGTTGCAATGGAAGCATACAGGCTTTTTAGGAAGTACAGGTTGGGCAGAAAAGGAGAGGGAGCTGCCCTTTATATGAGACAGCAACTGGAGTGCATAGATCTCCACTTAGGGGTAGATAAGGAGCAGGCTGAGTGCTTGTGGGTTAGGATTCAAGAGAGGACAGGTAAAGGTGGCATTATAGTGGGATACCATTATAGTGGGCGTCTGCTGCAGGCTGCCTGACCAGGAAGAACAAGTGGATGAGGTCCTCTAGAGACAGATAGGAGAACTTCCCATTCACAAGCGCTGGTCCTCATGAGATACTTCAACCACCCTGTTATCTGTTGGAGGGACAACACAACAGGACATAAGCAATCCAGAGGGTTTTTGGAGTACACCGATGGTAACTTCTTCCTCTAAGTGACAGAGGAGCCATGAGGAGAGATTCTCTGCTGGACCTCATACCAAAAATGAAGGGCTTGTTGGGCATGTGAAGATCAAAGGCAGCCTTGGATGCAGTGACCATGAGGTGGTAAGGCAAATCATTGGGTGGATGACCATGGAGTTCAGGATCCTGTGGACAAGGAGGAAGTTGAAAAGCATGCTCGCAACCCTGGACTTCTGGAAAGCAGACTTTGGCCTCTTCATGGATCAGCTTGGATGAGTCTCATGGGACAAGTCCCTGGAGGGAAGAGGGGTCAAGAAAGCTGGTTAATATTCAAGGACTGCTTTATCTAAGCTCAAGAGGCCTCCATCCCAGTAAGCAGGAAGTCAGGCAAAAATGCCAGGACACCTGTGTGAATGAGCAAGGAAATCATGTCAAAACTCAAACACAAAAAGGAGGTATACAAAGGGTGGAGACAAGGATGGGTAAACTGGGAGGAGTGGAGACATTGTCCAAGCATGCAGGAATAAATTTAGAAAAGCTAAATCAGGTCTGGAATTGAATCTAGCCAGGGATGTCAAAGACAACAAGAAGGGCTTCTATAAGTATATCAGTGAGAAAAAGAAGGCTAGGGAAAACGTGTGCCCACTGCTGAATGAGACGGGGGATCTGGTTACACAGGACATGGAAAAGGCTGAAGTACAGAATGCTTTCTTTTCCTCAGCCTTTACTACACAAAACAGGAATCCCATATCCCAGAGATCAGGGAGAAAGGCTAGAGCAAAGAAGATGTACGCTTGGTGGAAGAGGATCAAGTCAGAGAATAGCTACACAGACTGGACAAATGGGTGTGTGGGCCCTGATAAGAAGCACCCATGAGTGCTGAGGGAGCTGGCAGATGTCATTGTGAGGCCACTCTCAATAATCCGTAATCATTCAGGGGAGAAGTGCCCTAAGACTGGAAGAAAGCAAATGTCACTTCTATCGTCAAGCAGGTTGTAGGGAACTACAGGCTGGTCATCCTCACCTTGATCCCTGAGAAGGTGATGGGGCAGCTAATATAGGAAACCATTGCCAGACACACGGAAGGTAAGAAAACCGTCAGGAATTGTCAGCATGGATTCACCAAGAGTACATCATAACCAACCTGATAAGCTTCTACAATGAAATGACCAGCCTGGTTGAAGAGGGGAGAGCAGTGGAGATTTTCTGCCTGGACTTCAGTAAGGCTTTTGACACTGTCTCCCATAAGATCCTCACAGACCAGTTAGTAATGTATGGTCTGGATGAGCAGACAGCAAGGTGAGTCAAAAACTGGCTGAATGGCTGGGCCCAGAAGGTGGAGGCCAGGAGCACAAAGTCTAGATAGAGGTCAGTAACAAGTGATGTATGCCACGGGTCAAGACTGGGTCTAGTTCTGTTTAACATCCTCATTAACTGTCTGGATGGTAGGGCAGAGTGTACCCTCAGAAATTCTGCAGATGAGACAAAACTGGGAGTAGTGGGTGATACGTCAGAAGGTCATGCTGCCATCCAGAGGCACCTCAACAAGCTGTCAAACAGTCTGACAGAAATCTCATGAAGTTCAGCAAGGAGAAGTACAAAGTCCTGTACCTGGGGAGGAACAACCCCAGGCATTAATACATGCTGGGGACCCAGCTGGAAAACAGCTCTGCAGGAAAGACTCTGGGGGTCCTGGTGGCCACCAAATTAAACATGAGTCAGCAATGTAGCTTTACTACAAAGAAGGCTAATGGTATCCTGGAATGCATTGGGTAAAGCATTACTGACAGGTTGAGGGAGATGATCCTTCCCCTCTACTCAGCACTGGTAAGGCCACACTTGGAGCACTGTGCCCAGTTCTGGACTTCCCAGTGCAAAAGAGATATGGACATACTGACGAGAGTCCAACAAAGGGCCGCAAAGATACTTAAGCAACTGGAGCATGTCTCATTTGAGAAAAGAGTGAGAGCTGTGGCTGTTCAGCCTAGAGAAGAGAAGGCTCAACGGGGGATCTCATCAATGTGTATAAATATCTGAAGGGAGGGTGCAATGAAGACAGAGCCAGGCTTTTTTCATGGTGTCTGGTGACAGGACAAGAGGCAGTGGGCACAAACTGGAACAAAAGAGGTTCTCTCTGAACATCAGGAAGCACTTCTTTACTATGCAGATGACCAATCAGTGGCACAGGTTGCCCAGAGAGGTTGCAGAGTCTACTTTGGAGATCTTCAAAAGCCATCTGGGCATGGTCCTGGGCAACTTGCTGTAGGCGGCCCTGCTTGAGCAGAGTGAGTTGGACCAGATGACCTCCAGAGTTCCCTGCCAACCTCAATCATTTTGCAATTCTATAGCATTTTGCAATAAATTCTGCAATGTCACTATGTAAATAAACCAGAAATACTGAATATTGAATCAATTCAGCAGTGATATGGATTTTTTCTCTAGTGGCATAAAGTCTGTATTTCTGAATTGAGTTGATGTGTTCTTAAGCTATTCAACAAACCAATTTTTTTCAAGTCAGACTTTGGGTGAGGTTGCATCATCACAAAGGATTTCATTTGGACTTGCTTCAAGAATATGCATAACAAAAATATTTAAAAAGTGTTCAAACATTTACTCAGTAAAACTGATTTTTCTTGTCCAACTGAATGAATTTATATATACGAATTAATACTAAATTTGTTTCAGTTACCCATACTTTAAATGTAATTTTCTTTATACTGTGTGTGGTCTTCATAGCTCAAGAGAATTAATCAAATGACAGCTCCAAGAGAGGGTAATATTCCTGCTTGCATTATCTCATCTACCATGTTTATGTAAGCTGAAATGAGTTAGTCAAACTCATAAAGCCTCCTCCAAGGGAAAGAGTCCTGGTTAAGTTTATAGAATTCAAACAAAAACAAACAAACACACAAACAAAAACCTTGTTTTTAAAATGAAGATAATTAATATAGAAATGGATTATAAAGTCTCTGTTAATTAGCTTATAATTCTTTAGGCATCTGAAATGTATTTTTTAACCTTTCGTGTTCAGGGTAGGTGGGTCATTTATAGTATTCTAGAATACAGAATTCTGTGGTAGACTCACTAGTGCAACATAAGGTGGCAGAGCTATCTTATTGACCAAAACCAAAGTTGAGTTTAAAAATTCTGCAAAGTGTACCACTGCAGATAATTGATGCTGAGGGAATTAATCCTGATAGTTCATTGTGGGTAAAAGAAAGCTGGAACCACTCTGGATGATGGTAATTAGGTTTTGAGAGAGAATACTATGTTTAAAGAGACCTTGGACAGTAAGAAAGTTTGCAGAAAACTGAAGTTGTATTTTATATAATTGAGTTAGCCAGCAGAGTTAAGCACAAGAACAGATATTAATTTTATANGAAGGTCATGCTGCCATCCAGAGGGACCTCAACAAGCTGTCAAACAGTCTGACAGAAATCTCATGAAGTTCAGCAAGGAGAAGTACAAAGTCCTGTACCTGGGGAGGAACAACCCCAGGCATTAATACATGCTGGGGACCCAGCTGGAAAACAGCTCTGCAGGAAAGACTCTGGGGGTCCTGGTGGCCACCAAATTAAACATGAGTCAGCAATGTAGCTTTACTACAAAGAAGGCTAATGGTATCCTGGAATGCATTGGGTAAAGCATTACTGACAGGTTGAGGGAGATGATCCTTCCCCTCTACTCAGCACTGGTAAGGCCACACTTGGAGCACTGTGCCCAGTTCTGGACTTCCCAGTGCAAAAGAGATATGGACATACTGACGAGAGTCCAACAAAGGGCCGCAAAGATACTTAAGCAACTGGAGCATGTCTCATTTGAGAAAAGAGTGAGAGCTGTGGCTGTTCAGCCTAGAGAAGAGAAGGCTCAACGGGGGATCTCATCAATGTGTATAAATATCTGAAGGGAGGGTGCAATGAAGACAGAGCCAGGCTTTTTTCATGGTGTCTGGTGACAGGACAAGAGGCAGTGGGCACAAACTGGAACAAAAGAGGTTCTCTCTGAACATCAGGAAGCACTTCTTTACTATGCAGATGACCAATCAGTGGCACAGGTTGCCCAGAGAGGTTGCAGAGTCTACTTTGGAGATCTTCAAAAGCCATCTGGGCATGGTCCTGGGCAACTTGCTGTAGGCGGCCCTGCTTGAGCAGAGTGAGTTGGACCAGATGACCTCCAGAGTTCCCTGCCAACCTCAATCATTTTGCAATTCTATAGCATTTTGCAATAAATTCTGCAATGTCACTATGTAAATAAACCAGAAATACTGAATATTGAATCAATTCAGCAGTGATATGGATTTTTTCTCTAGTGGCATAAAGTCTGTATTTCTGAATTGAGTTGATGTGTTCTTAAGCTATTCAACAAACCAATTTTTTTCAAGTCAGACTTTGGGTGAGGTTGCATCATCACAAAGGATTTCATTTGGACTTGCTTCAAGAATATGCATAACAAAAATATTTAAAAAGTGTTCAAACATTTACTCAGTAAAACTGATTTTTCTTGTCCAACTGAATGAATTTATATATACGAATTAATACTAAATTTGTTTCAGTTACCCATACTTTAAATGTAATTTTCTTTATACTGTGTGTGGTCTTCATAGCTCAAGAGAATTAATCAAATGACAGCTCCAAGAGAGGGTAATATTCCTGCTTGCATTATCTCATCTACCATGTTTATGTAAGCTGAAATGAGTTAGTCAAACTCATAAAGCCTCCTCCAAGGGAAAGAGTCCTGGTTAAGTTTATAGAATTCAAACAAAAACAAACAAACACACAAACAAAAACCTTGTTTTTAAAATGAAGATAATTAATATAGAAATGGATTATAAAGTCTCTGTTAATTAGCTTATAATTCTTTAGGCATCTGAAATGTATTTTTTAACCTTTCGTGTTCAGGGTAGGTGGGTCATTTATAGTATTCTAGAATACAGAATTCTGTGGTAGACTCACTAGTGCAACATAAGGTGGCAGAGCTATCTTATTGACCAAAACCAAAGTTGAGTTTAAAAATTCTGCAAAGTGTACCACTGCAGATAATTGATGCTGAGGGAATTAATCCTGATAGTTCATTGTGGGTAAAAGAAAGCTGGAACCACTCTGGATGATGGTAATTAGGTTTTGAGAGAGAATACTATGTTTAAAGAGACCTTGGACAGTAAGAAAGTTTGCAGAAAACTGAAGTTGTATTTTATATAATTGAGTTAGCCAGCAGAGTTAAGCACAAGAACAGATATTAATTTTATATCCATAACCATATGGCCTTCTTGAAGCAGTTTCATTTGCCTGCAAAGGCTACTGGCGTTCTAGTTTCCATAGGGCAGCACTACTCTTCTGAGACACTTGATGTCAGAAGTCATGTTACAGGACTACTGAGTAGATTACTTCGTTAAGGTGCATGCCAACAACCCAGTCACTGTGTAACACAGTATACCATCGTAATAATGGTTCTTACAGGCTGAAATAGACAAAAGTGACTTAAAGCCATTTGGCAAAAGTCTTAAAAAAATAAAGTTGTCTTTATTGTGCAGGGTTAAAAACATATTCATATTCTACACTACTTACACACAAATTGTTTTTATTGCTGTAGAAAATTTTATTAATTGAAAACTATAGAATATTAGGAATATTTGGCTTATTTGTTTTTAATCAGCTTAAGTTAAATATGTCCTTGAAAGATGAATAGAAAACAAATAGATTTTTATCAAATAATTTTAAGAAACTTTTTTGGTTTTATTTGAGAAACAGGTCAATTTACACTGAAAAAACATTATGATAATTTTGGACTAAGAAAACCTTAGAAAAAGGCTATTTCATCCTATAATCTAAAGTCTGTTGTCAACAATTTGCCTAAACTCATTAAGCCCATAGCTCAAAAAGAAAGTTTCCAATATCTCTTTTTTAAGACAGGAAATGAAATATTTGTCAGTATCAGAAAAGATTCCTGAAGTTCTTCAGGTTTCCCTTTCTTAAATAATCAAAAAAATTCTTACTTCTATACAAATATACACTGTTACAGACTTCTAAAGCATGAGAACACCCTCTTTTGTATTTTAAGTGAATAATTGCAGATTTTGATCATTCTTCTTTCTCAGTCGATGATTATTTTTGTTCCTGATTTTATTTCCACAATACTGAACCCCTTTTTGTCTTTGTCTTTGTCTTTGTCTCTTTGTCTTTGTCTCTGTCTTTGTCTCTCTGTCTTTGTCTCTCTGTCTTTGTCTCTCTGTCTTTGTCTCTCTGTCTTTGTCTCTCTGTCTTTGTCTCTCTGTCTTTGTCTCTCTGTCTTTGTCTCTCTGTCTTTGTCTCTCTGTCTTTGTCTCTCTGTCTTTGTCTCTTTGTCTTTGTCTCTTTGTCTTTTTGTCTTTTTCTTTGTCTTTTTTCTTTTTTTTCTTTTTTCACCCCACATGGAACATAGTGTTAGTTATGTGCTTTCAAATGTTTTAAAAAGGAGAGGCAATACTACCTCCTTGATCCATGCTGTGAAAAGACAGCTGTTTAAGCTGGCCAAATTCACACTATAAAGAACTTAAGTGAGAAAAACTGCATGCTAATTCAGATGTTTCTCTTCCATTAAATATCTATTTCGGTTGATTTCCTGCCACTTGCATTTTCTACCTCTTTTGAATCTCTCTTGAAGTTATTTTGTTTATATTTTTAATTGTCTAAGGAACACTTGTATTTCTTATGGGTGTTTGCAACACAATCTTAAAGCCACCCATAAATTTAATGTAACATGCTTGCCTCTTCCCAAACACTCATATTAATATTAAACAAAAACGAATGTCAAACTAATCGTTACAACATGTGCTGATCAACTAAATCAAACCTGTAGTCCTATCTTTTGCTATTGTATTTTTTAAATCATTCTTCTGCTTTTCAGTGTATTTGTACAGTCATTTCCAAGACAACTAGAATTTTTAGTCAAGCCTTTATTACTTTTACAGATAGTTAATTCCATATACTTATACATTTATATACCACTATGCCAAGACTTCCTCACCACCCACCCCCTAGATGGAAAAGACCAAAATCTGAGAACTCCCTTGAAGTTGGTTCTATACTATAAATACAGTTGGAAAATGATGTACCGCACTTCTGGGAATTGCAACTCAATTTTCTTGTTCACTACACTATATTACCGTACTAGTCTGAACTAGTATATTCTTAACAAATAGGTGGTGTACTGCTCTTAAAAATGAGTTGACCTTCTAGCCTCTTTTGAACTCCTCTAGGAGCAGAAGACCAGATCTTAGAGTCACCCATTGATTACTCAGTTAGAGGCTTCATTTATGTATAGTTGGTCTTAAGAGTTGCCTTTCTTTTCTTTTTTTGAAGAATTTTTGCACAACTTTAGATGTCCAGCTGCAAAGAGCTTAAGATTTAAATGACAAGTGGCTTCAAGCTTGTTAAGCACTCCTGATTTTCTTGGGTGACAGTTTGAACAGACCTGCTGATTTGTTTGTATTTAGCTTGTCCATAGTGTTCCTTTAGTCTTTTTTTTTTTTTTTTTTTTATATACTGCTTATTTGCAGTTACTTCATTTCTTCTTAATTGTTGGTGGACAAAAGCACCAAAGGTAATTGGAGTCTTTTCATAGACTAGAATAGAACTGAGGTTTTAGTGTGTATTTCTGCTTACCCAGTCTTAAAGATAGAATTGAAAAAAATATGCTGCATAGCTTCAATATTTTAATTTTCATTTACTACTTTTCAAGTCTCCTTTCTTAGTATGCACCTACTTTCTTTCTTTCTTTTGCTTGTTCTTTACATGTAAAAAGGCTCTGTAAAGACCCTTCTTTCCTCATTAGAACTTTGGAAATAATTAACTAAATGTGTTTCCTGCTGCTTTTAAACATTCCTTGCCAACACTGGTGGCTTCTTGTAAAATTCACTCCTCCATTTTCAGTATGAATTTCCCCCCCCCAACCCCCCCCCCCCCCCGGCCCTGTTGCAAGTGTGAGGTGTGAGATAGCTATCTTAAAATATTGTACTTCGCTCCTTTTCAAGGTAAACATGATTCTTCCAAGGGGTGTTTTTTCCTTACATCCTAGAGAAGATGCTTCAGTTTTAGAAGTGCTCTGATATTTTTACAATAATTGTTCATCATAATTTCAGGAAGCCTCCAAGAGCTGATCTGAGACTGAGCTTCCACTTTACCATGCACTGTGCATACATGAAGTAACTCGGGCTGCCAAAAATTGAGCATCTACAACCTTGATTGTAGCTCATGCTTTTCTTCACCAACTCTGGCAGTTCACACTTTGCACCCTTTTTTTGATACTTACCTGTTTTTATATGTGAGAAACAAATTGTGCAAAAAGTCTGAGGCTTTATAACTTTTTGTTATTTAGGACATAGAAGGCACATACATTTATTACAGTAAGATTTTAGTTATTCACTTCACACTGCGGGTTGTATAAACTCTCTTCAGTGATGCCTGACATTCTTTGGCTTTCATTAGTTGTTTTATACCTTTCTTACAAAAGGATGGGGTTTTGTTTGTTTTTACTTTTTTGTTGTTTGTTTTCACTTTTTTTGTTGTTTGTTTTCCTTCAACCCCCTCTTTTAACATCCTAGACAACTACAGCAAACTGTTAAGTTGTTAAGTCTAGCTTTCATCAGTTCTTTGTGTGTGTGAATGACTTAGAACATTTCTTTTTATGATGAACTCCTTATTTCCTTGTTGACTTGTGCCTCTTTAGTAGTAATGTCAGAAAAGCAGACATTATGCCTCCATGCTGACATAGTAAGGGAGAACAAGCCATACACTGAAAACCAGTTCTAGCTTCTCTTTCCTAGTGAAACTAGTCCATATAAATCCTAACTCAGGTTTCACACCCAGGAGCACCTCAAAGCTTGATTTTGAAGTAAGATGTCTGCTCTGGGTTTAAGTTAATGTTTGTTGCATTTGATTTTAACCAACACTCGGTACTTTCAGAAATCAGTTTAATTAAACAAAATTTAATGATGCCCCTGCAAATTAAAGAAAAGTTTTACATTTTGAACAATTGGTTACAAACATATTAAAGAATTTGAAGTCTTTAGAGTTAAGATGTCACAAAACAGGAATTACTACAGTAAAGTTTGCATGTGCCATTTTTTGGGACCCCACTTGTATATGAATTATTAGACTAGTTCTAATTACATAACCACACACTTGTTTTTTACCTCACAATCAACAGCAGTTTGGTATTTTGTTTCATCCTCATTACTGAACATATGGTTGAGAACTCATCCATTGCCTGTTATCCAGAATTTGCAGTGAAGACTGACTTATTCTTATCTTTCTGAGCGCTCAGACTCATCAGTGGAAGTCCTTCGCCAATGTTGCGTGTACCTTCAAGACAGTATATCTCTGAAATGAGAATAATATCTCTCATCTCAGTGTAAAGCCAATGGTTTCCAGCAAATGGAGGTATCTTAGTCCTGACTCCGTAGTTAGACAGCTTGTCCAGATGGTTCTACTGATGCTGTAAAAGATGTATTATTTTCTTTTAAAATGGGACTGAAAGTGCTGGACAAATCCACAGATCTTTCAGTAGGTTAGTATTTATATAACGTTCCAAGAAAGTAGGATAGCTAGAGTCAGCATCTTGAAAGCCTCAATTCACATTTTGAATCAATATTTTCAAATCCATATATATTATCTTCCACAATTTATAGTGTACAGCTCATTTTGAGTTGATCTTTTCTCCATCTCAAAAGCTAAAAACCACGTCATTCCATAGAGGTTAGTTCAAACTAGGGGTGAAGATGTTCATTCAGTTGTGGTACTTAATGATTAGGTTGCTTGCAGAAATTAAACAAAAGTCACATGAAAAATGGTAATTAAAGACAAAGGTTCATAACAGCATGAGTTCAGATGAGTTTTTAGAGGGCTAACAAAAAACATGTATATGAGTGAAATGCCTTCTTCCTTTCTTTTAACTTGAAACACCAGCTCCAAAATGCTGCCCACTATCCTAGAGTTGTTTAAATAATAATAAAAAAATATCAGAATGGCAAGCAAGGACAAAATGTCACTGTTTCAGACCTTGATCTGACAAATTCCTGAATCTGGAATTACAGTTGGAATTTTGCTTCCTCTCGAAATTTCAGTTTATCCCTGAACAGAGAGCTCCTATATGAATTTTCACCTCATTGGCAAAGTTTGGTAAAAGATACACAAACGAAATGTACTTCTTATAGTGGGAGATGCTACTACTTCTTTCCATCAGTTGGCAGAGTTTGGTAGATGTGAAGCAGTAGTGAGAACACTGATGAAGTCAAAACTATTTGTAAGGCACCCATTGTGTGAGTATTGAACTTCACATATGGGAAAAGATATTGGAAGAAGAGCTATTGAATTTATTTACAACTTTATCACCAAAGACAAATATTTGAAAGCACTGTGATAACTTATAACATCTCCTCTTCCGCAACTAGTTTTAACAGCTCAGAAAATAAGCAATCCAATTTGCTTCCAGTAATAATACTATGATTGTTTCTGTGTAAAGCTTCTACTAGCTAATACTGCAGAATTGTTTGCTATTTAAGTACAGCTTTAACTTTCCATCTTTGGGACTGCCAAATCAGATCTTTCTGCAAGAAGTAGAACAAGTTAAGGGAAGAAACTGAGACTTTTTTGTTGTCTGTGGACCTTTCCACTGAAACTTGTGGCAAAGTACTGCAGACTCTCTTTTAACTAAGGGCGGTGTTACCTGGCAATATTGCTAAAATTAAAATCAAAATATTGCTAAGAAACACTAACAAATGCATTAATTGAATCCAAAGTCCTTCAGTATTTTTTTTTTAAGAGTTTAGGCAAAGAAAAGGTTTAAATGTTTTAATAACCTTGTAAGTCCAAGATACACAAAGATCTGAGTTATTTCTAAATGTCCCTTGGGAGTATAAGGACCAAGACTGAACACAGACTCACTTGTACTCTAGAACTCTAACATCCAAGGGAAGCTCTGAGAGTGATGTTTTTGGGTTTAACAAAGACCTTAATGCTGTCCTCCTGTATCCAGGGCCCTACAAATTGCTTTTGTTAGTATCTTCATGCTACTGTTTTAGACATTTAACAAAGATGTAATCCATGTAAGATATGCACAACAACAACAAAAATAGCAATAACAAAACTGTGCCTGCAATTAGCTGAAGAAGTACTTTCTTGCAATATCTGAGTTCTTCTTTTCCAGTATTGTCATTTAACTGTAAAGTGACTGGAGTTTTCGGGGCCTGGCGCAGACTTCCCCACTCCTCTTAGTTTAGCTCTCTGCACTTCTAGCTAGCTCCAACACAAGAGAAGCCTCAGCCTGCCTTGATGGAGATAAAACCAGAGGAGGCCTCCCCTCTACCCTTCCTTGGATGCTGGTCTGGAGCTGAGGCTCTCCTGCTTGGTGCCTACCTGAGATGACATTGCAGCGATGCCTGTGCCTGGCCATGTGCCCCTATTGACCCATACGCAGATCCTTGCCCTGACCCAAAGATTCTATTCCTACCTTGACCTTGACTTGTCTGGCAATTTGGACTCTTGACAGGTTATGGTCATTGGATGTGTCCTGCTTGCCTTGCTCAGGGACTGTGGAGCTGCGCCCTGCCTGCTTTGTCATCACACTCAGCTATGTGAACCTTTCCTTTCAGAGCAGCATGACTACATGTGCAAATGAGGAAGTCTTAAATAGTCACATCATCATTCAATAAAAGTTATTAATGAAGCACAATACAGCAGTACTAGCGTGTGTGTGTGTGTGTGTGAGAGAGAGAGAGAGAGAGAGAGAGAGAAGAGCAACCTGAATACAAACCACTGAAATTCACCAGAAGAATAGGACAGGACTGGAACTGGTTGCAGAAGCAGCCATGGAAGGTCTGTCCTTGGAGGTCTAGTTTAGCTAGCCAGAGCTGTGGCTGACCTGATCAAAGGCTGACAATAACCCCCACAGCAAGTTGGAGGACTACAATCACCTTGCAACCAACACTTTTACAATCCTGTGAGCAGTCAGTATGTTGATGGTCTGAACTTCTTGATGATGATGAGTATTTTTCCATTCTTTTTGGAATCCTTTGATCTGCCAAAGCCCCAGTCTCAGCACATCTGAAAGGACTTGGCAAAGCAGCAGAGGAACAAAGTTCTGATGTCTCCCACTGGCATCAGGACTCAAAGTATTAAATGCTACTGCAGATTTAAAAGCACAAGGGTAGCACAGGAAGCAGCCTGCTTCTCCAGGGTGTTCTATGGCATTGAGTGTTGTATCCCGCTCATCATGAAATTAGCTTCTCTGAAGCTATACAAAGACTTTCGTTTAAACGTGTCACAATTGGGCTATGGCTGAAATATTGTTTTAGCTTAGTGAAACAGTTCGGCCTGGTGAGACCCTACCCTTTCTCTTTTGTATTGCAAGTGCAGGTTGCCCCTCCAGTTCTAACAATATAAAGCCAGAGTCTGTTTCTTTAACAACACAGAATGTTGTGTTTGCCATGGTCATACTACCTGCAGAGTTCTTTATGTACAAATCCCCTGCAGTGGTCCTTTGCAGCAGGTGAGCATTTGGCTTTTGATAAGAAAAACTCCCTGTGCTCATAAAAGACACAACAGAAATGCAAAATGTTCTTTTTCACATCAAATAGTTTTGAAACAAACTTGAAGGTCAGGCCAGAAACCAGCCTTTCAAGCCATTTTGATTTCCTCGGAAGAAGCACAGTAGAGTAATCCTTTCCCTGTCTTTGGACCTCTGGGGGTGAAAAGTACTCTGTTATTCATATTAAGGCTTTCTCTTAAAGCTGCAAACAGGTAAAAACATCAATGGTGTCTTTTGCTACTTGCCAGCTGGGGTGTGGGCTAGCACTTTAGCTCATCATGCTTTGGCTCTAGTACAACTAAGAAGTGTCATTTACTCTTGTTCTCCATCATTCTGTGGTTCCAAATATTGACCCAGAGGTGGAAAGCTTCTGGTGCCATCACTGCTATTCTGAGTTACCTAGAAAGGCTTTATATAACAATACAAAGCTTTGATTACTTCAGAGCTGACCCATGTCATCTTAAATAACTGACTTCAGAAAGGTAAGCAACTGATAGCTTGTATCGCATGTTTCCGTGAACAAATTCTGGTCACGTACTTAAAATTTTGTGGAAACTATTTCCACTTCTTTACTTGAAAAGCAAAACTGAAAGAAGAGTCTGAAAGACAAACAAACATTAATTCTTCTGTATGCAATACTCCAGGAGAGAAAGGGAAAAATAACTAGACTCTGAAACAGTCTTGGAATTTCTTTGGCAATGTGTGAACAGCAGTTCATAACCTACAACACCATCTTAGCTTTCTCCAGATCTCAGACCTTTCATCTTGTCCTGGTCACTCTGAAATGATACAAAAGTCTATGAGCAAAATCAGCTACTGTTTCTCACGCAGGTAGCACGCAACGCAGAGTAAACATCTGGCAATGTACGATTCAATTTATGTGTGACTCGATTTGGGCTCTGCAGTTGGCAACTTGTTTACTGTCTCTGAAGATCAGATCTGTCTGAAGCTGGACACTCAGCAAACAGTCACCCCAAATCACTTGCTATTTTTGAAAATGTTCTGTTTTAGAGAAAGCGGTAATACACTTATTCAGTGCCTTGGCTGCTGGAAACACCTCTCTGGCTGCAATCTTTACTGTAACCTCTTTCCCGCGAGCCCTTAATGTGGCTCATTGATGTAGAACATGGATTCTTCCTTTCTTCCAGTTCTTTCTCCATCTCACTGATAGCTCTCCACAGGCCAGGCTTTTTCTTTCTATCAAGTCTTCGATTTTGCTGTATGACTCATTTATGTCTCTGCTCAGGTCAGTGTTGTCAGTTTTGATAAGATAGTACTTTCCTTAGTTGTATGACATCTTCCCCTCCAGAGCAGAAAAGATCCAAACCAGAATGTCTAAAGCTACCCTTTTGCCTTATGAACATCACCACCACCACCATCCCTGCTTTTTTCACTGGGGAGGCACTAAAGTACAATCCAAAAACGAGCCTACTGGCTGGCTCCTGGCAGCATTCACTCTGTTTCAGACTTTTGTTTGCCTTATCCACACATTATATTGTTGTAGCAACAGGGAAGTCTCTGGGGTAGGGTTTTCATTTCCATACCTTTGTGGAGAGCTTAATAAAAAGGGCTCTCAAATGAGAGAGCCTTAAGGTGTTTTCACTGTCTGTCTGTTAAATAACAATAGCAGATGGAATTCTGATAACTGATGTGGTAGGTGACAATTCTTTGGAGGATTCTAGCAGCTGTTATTTTATTGTCTCCTCTCCAGCAGAATGTTAATAAGGAGATCAACAGCTCCTAAAAAATATTTGCCAGAAGAACATATTTTGAAAATGTAAGAATCAATTATTTATAGGGTACTTGGGTGCTTAAAGCAATTCTTCCACCTCAAGCCCTCTGCGACTTGGCAAATGTGTCACCAAAACTGGAAAATAGTATTTATTCCCATTAGGAAAGGGAAATTAATAAAGGAAATGAATAACTAATGAAATACACATTAAAGAAAAAAAAAAGTTGAAGAAATATTTTGGCTGCTCTTGAATGCCTTCAATGGAGCTGGTAGAAATTGTCTTTGAATAATACTTGACAGACAGGCAGCTGACTACAATAATTAATGTAGTCTGACTTGCAGGTCTACATTCCAGTGGGGTAAAAGAATATGCTGATGCTAAGATCAGGTAAATACCAATAGGTATCCTCTCAGGATGACAGCAAACAGGGAAATGCCAAACTACTCAGCATGTGCTTTAAAAAAAAAAAAAAAAACTTTTTAATTGTTCGTTTATTTGTTTGTTTGTGCTTATTCATTTTTATAGGAAACATTTTCTTCCTTGTTGTACAGTACTCTGCCTTTCTAACTGCAGGAGACTTACCAGCTGACAGGCATAGATGTTGCTATACCCACCGATTTTGCCAATATTGGGTAAAAACACTTTATTCTGAGGTGGAGGGACTAGCTCAAGAAAGAGTTTTTTCTTGAAGATGGGACTGTGTGTGTCTGTCCTCTTTCTGTCCAGAAGTGAATGGCTCTTTTATTACTACCGGTAAATGTGGCTATCAGCCGCAGGCCATTAAACTGATCTGCATGGAGCAAGCTGAATATTCTAAAATTAGATTTAGCTCACTCAAGAGAAATACATTTGGGGTGGGGTGGTTGTTGCGCCTAGCTGCTGAAAGGCAAGCACTGTAACCCATACTGTGAGGATATTCTACTTTTTTCCTCATGACATTTTTGTTCATACTAGAAAAGAACTGCTGTCAACAATGTACATAAACCTGTTTCTCCCATGGTAGATATAGCCTGGACAACAGGCAATTCAAGTCATTTCATGATGCAATGTGCATTTGTTTCAGCTGCAACCAAAGTATGATCACCTTTTGGAGACAGACAAGAAAGTTGAAAATTTGCCATGCACAGTGTTGAACCTCTGAACTAAGCGCACTCAGCTTCTTTAGCTGTATCCCGTATGATCAGGCATCAGTTGTCATATGGCCAAAGTGCATCTGTTCCTGCCAGATGATTCCAGCACTTTCACAGACAAGCTTAGCACATAAGCAGATGCATCTTCATCACGTTTAGGCAATGCATTTCCTAACATGTCATTGTACGTCCATTGTATGACCAAGGCACGTGCCCCTGTTATTGTAGTCTTCAGGTAGCAGGTGGCAACCCATTAAAACTGCTCCCAAGTTTGGTGTCTGGCTTCTTGGTCATAGGTTTGTCATGTTTATTGACACAAAACAACTTACTACAGAGAATTGTAGCAATCTCTTCTTTCTTCTCTCCTTATTTTGATGCTTGAATGTAGTAAGTGTGGAAACATAGCTATTTACATCAGGATACTGATGTATGTAGAAATTGTAGCAGAAGCAAGCCAAACAATTTCACTCACACAAGACTGTGTATGATATTAACCTGGTAGCACTGGAAACTATTGACAGACTGCAAACACCAAAGTGCCATTTTAAGTAAATGAAATCACAGCTGAAATATGGTGAAATGCTTTCCAGTACTTGTTTTTGTTTTAAAGATGTCCAAGTTACAGTGTAGAATGAATAGCAACACTCTTTTTTCTAAAGAATAAAGGAGGAACACAAGTTCCAGACTTAAAACAAATCATTCTGAGCAGCCCAATTTGCAGAACTGCTGGGGGCTAATAGGTAAGGTTTTGTACAGTATCTATTCAATTTATGCATTAGCAGTTCTAGAGCTGCCTTTGATTCATTTGTGTTAAGACATTTCAAAATTTGTGCTTTGAGAATACTAAGTTACACGATTTTTAAACACACCTCTCAGACAACTTGAACTGCTAGTGTATTCTGCAAGTTCTATCCATATGCTGGAAACTAGTATGGAAACCCAGGATAGACAAAGGGCAGCTGTGGGGTTTTTAGGCTGTCATAATGAAGAAATGACTACAAATATAGTCAAGCAGTCAAATACATTCCTATAAAGTCAGTAATCAAACAGGGCTATTACTTTTTCTTATGTAATTCTGCATCTTCCTCTTGAATGCTTTAAATCTTGTGTATGTGTGTGCAGGGGGAATCCTACCATTTCAGATTGCCTGGTAACAGCAGTATAAACTGCTCAAAACCAGCCCAGAATAGCTAAGAAATGCATATGTATTTGCAAAAGGCACAGTTTAAATTGCATATTCATCTGTAGGTTTATTCATCCTTTAGTTTTTGAATCATTATCTTCGCACTGTATCTTTTCTTTTTTCTTTTCTCTTTTCTTTTCTTTTCTTTTCTTTTCTTTTCTTTTCTTTTCTTTTCTTTTCTTTTCTTTTCTTTTCTTTTCTTTTCTTTTCTTTTCTTTTCTTTTCTTTTCTTTTCTTTTCTTTTCTTTTCTTTTCTTTTCTTTTCTTTTCTTTTTTCTTTTCTTTTCTTTTCTTTTCTTTTCTTTTCTTTTCTTTTCTTTTCTTTTCTTTTCTTTTCTTTTCTTTTCTTTTCTTTTCTTTTCTTTTCTTTTCTTTTCTTTTTGAAAAGAATACTTACCTCAGCATATTTTTTTGTTTTCCAAAGTTTTTGTTCAGTAATTTTCTGCTTTGTGAGAGTAGTTTATTACCATATGTGAACACATTTTTCATTGCCACTACATGTTTTTTAAAGTGAATGTGGAATATATGCACCTTAGCAAAACATCTTGCTCGGGAATTTGGCATAACAAATGAATTCTGAAAAGAATTTCTTGCTAGCCTTTACTTTTCATAAATTGGATTTTGATTAATACTGCAAAGTGTTTCCACAGTATTTGCTTGAATTTAGTTCATATTGGTTTTGTAATTCATCAGGGAATTTGCTTTAGTTCTCATTAGATATTCCAAGGCTTGAGAGTGAAAATTTTGAAAAACATATCTGAACCTTGCAGAGTGGAACGATTACCTCAGAAAATGGGTTAAGACAGATTTTGGCCCTATGCTGGGATTACAGCACCAGTGAATCCTGACATGGAGAAGACAAGAACAACATAACACTACTTGCAACTAGAACTTATACATCTTCACTTTGTGTATGAGAAAAGTTACACTGAAGTTACCTGCTCCAAAAATACATCTTACAAAGAAGGCTATCATTACCATAATGATGCTGTCAAGGGCTCTGGATAGTAATTTATCTTGTTTCATTCAAAAAACTTGGACAGTAACTTTTCCTACCTCATTTTACCACCAGGTAGTAAAGGAATTTTAGCTCTTCAGCAATGCAGAATGGGACCAAATACACCACTACAAGATCACTAATAAGAGAGGGAGGTAGGAAATAGACAAGTTTAACACTTACAATTATTAAATTATTAACAATTTGTATTTCATAATTTTATGTATAAAAATTGATAACTTTATTATATTTAGTATTATATTTGTAAACACAATACATAAATTCATAAATATGTGTAGTTTAGAAATAATTAGTAAATTATATAAATGATTGCATTATTAAAATGTCCTATTTTGAATAAATAATGTCTTTTCACTGTAGTTTATGGAGTATAGGTCCAGGTGCTTTAAAATAAAAAAATGTAGGTTTGCTACTTAAGCCTTCTTAATTCTTATGTATGCTTTTCCTTGGCCACTTTTGTAAGTCACAAGAATAAATATTTAAGAACTTAAATAGATTCTCTTACAGAAATAGCATAACTAGGGGACATTTTCTTTGTATTCCATAATGCACAGTGTTTATTCTCTATTTCTGATAACTTCTAGAAAAAAGACTCAAAGCTCTGCTAGAAGAATTGAAGATTCAGAAAGGGGAAAAATGCTAACTCTGTGACAGTAAATAGCAGAAATATTTGAAACTTCCTATCCTGCTGACACTTGTCTATTTTTTTGGTCTGTTCATTGCAAAACAGCTAATCAGTAGGCATAACAGACATTCAGACACCATATCCATCCTTCCTGGAAACTACCTATCTAGGACTTGACCCCTTCTATATCTGATAAAAGAACTTTACAGCAACAACCATAACTCAATTCATAAACTGAGTTAGCAATTGTATCAAACCTGTAGCAAATCATCACCCATTTTAGTCAACATCTTCTCAAAAAAATGTGTAGAAGAAGTCAGTTCACACCTGCAATAATTGCCTTGAAAATGTAATGGAAAGAACCCTAGTTAAACCCTTCCCCTAGCACTAAATTGTGCTTTCTTGGCTTTCTGTTCCTATTAATGTATATATTTTATTAACAGGTGTATTTTAGAGACAGTATCATTAATTTAAACACTGAGCATGTGAGCTCACTGCTCTGTTCTTTTGTTGCCTCTCCCTCCTCATCTCTCTGAAACCTGTATTTCTAAGGCACTAATACTAATTTTAAAATAGTGCTCAAGTTACTAAGTAAGTGATTGACAGCTAGAGAGATGCAACAGCACAATGTATAATTATGTTGACAAATATAGTATCACTTCATTGCTAAGCCTCTTTTTTTGCAACAGCAATATGTGCAGACAAGACTTATTTTTGATACTGCTTTCAAACCTCATGAGGACTGCAGCACTTTTGGCGGGCACAAAGAGAATACAGAAGAGGCTTCTAGAAGAGGAGCTGAGAGCTAGAGTCACTCCTTGTCAACATTGCCCTCACCCTGACTTGTTGGGGCTCCTGTTGATATACAATCAACCTGAGGGAAGCCACAAATAATGAAGCAACCCAGGCCTCACTGAAATTTTCTATGCATACTATTGCCATCCCATTTTCAGCTAGAACAGCCACCTTTGCAAAGAAAAAGGTTTTGTTACAGATTCACGTGAAGATTTTCCTCAACAATTTTCATCTGTTTTGCAAAAGTTTTAAACTGATTTAGCTCTTTTCATCACTTATCACTAGACAGAACCAAAGATCCCTTTGGGCAATTTTACATTTTATTAGACATAGGAGACAAACGGGCAGATGACTGGCAAATTTATGTTGCTGCACCTCTTTTTTTTACTGTCCCGTGGTGGCAATGAACAGGGAATCCCACTGTGCTCCCTGATATTTCTGCTCGTCTCACATCCTCTATTTAAGCCATATTCAGACCACAACTGATGCTAAAATTTTAATAATTTTTTTTTTTTTCCTGTGTGTCAGTGAGAACAGAATTTAACACCCTTAAAATAAGTTTGCTAGTCATGTCAAGCAAAACCTTTCTAAATATACAAAGCAGTTCACTAATAAGGTAGATCACCACAAACCCACGAATAATTACTACCCATGAGTTGCATGTGATTGTTTGCCTTCCTTCATACTCTGTTAAGCAGACACAAAGAACAAAGAATCCTCTGGGCAAAGCAACAACTAGGATATCCATAACTGACAAAATATCCATAGATTTGTCTTGTTTCTGATGGTCATATATTCCTTCCCTGCTTGGCTCAGAACTCTGCCTCATAGCAAAGATGATCTGCATGGTCTCTGTGTAATAGGGTAAATAATAGTAAATAATAGTAATAGTAAATGGAGTGAGTGAGCGCTGCCCTTGATCAAGCTTTAAAATTAACTTGAACTGATGAAAATATTGATCAATCCAATTCATAGCGCTCTTAAAAAGAAATCTTTCATATAGGTGGTTAATGTTGCCATGTATCCAACCGTTGATCTCAAACACAGGGTCTTTCACAAGGATAATCAATGGTTTTCTCCTGAGAACACTAATTCATGTTAGCAAGAGTCTGCAAGGTTGGATCATGTACACCCACAGTGAATTGTTCTATACTGAAATGTATAGACAAGACATAGGAAGTTGACATGAGGAAGCCAAAAATTTTAACTCAGCTAAAAAAAAAACAAAAAGAACAATGATTCCATCTGATAGAATAAATTACCAAAACTTCTGCAGCCAAGCTTACCTTCCAGAGATCACTGCTTATAAACAGTTATAGCTGACAGTCAGACAAGGCTTTAATAACTATGGGAATAGTGAATCCATCTAAAATCCCAGGGGAAGAGTCACAGCTGTTTATGCTAAGCAAGAATTGTTTTTTTTTTTTTTCTTTAATGGTCAGAGACATCTGATTCTATATCCTGATTTTGAAGAAGCTGTGTATGTCTTTAAAGCTACAAAGCAGGTATCATACATAGTACGGGTTTACAGCACATATTTTTGGATAAGCCATTCACATACAGCTTATACCACACATAAACTACTTTGTATTGCAAGTCTCAGAACACAATAATTACTTATTAAAGTGCTAATGTGAAAACACACTAAACAACACTAAATTTATGTAATATTTACCTCCCAAGTTATATACAATATATTTAAGGCCTTGGAAATTACAGTGTTATCATCAAATTAAGCATCTTAACAAAGCTGTGGATTTCCACTCAAGGGGCCACATTAGAAAGCCCAGATTATTAATGCAATCTCTAGTTTCAGCTGCCTAACCTTGAAAAAGAAATCCTATATATTACTCTTAAATTCACTTTTCCAAATCATTCATCCAAAAGGAACATTTCACCTCTTCCAAAGAATTTGTGCATGCTTTTTCAAAGATGCAAATGCCACCACAACAGTTGACTTTACATTTGTCTGAAGGTGTTAGCAAAAAATGTCCTGTAAGCTTCTTTTTTTTGTGGGGATGCTTTGCTCTTCTTTATTTACTTCCAAATCTAGAGGAGCTTGCTGTAGAGCTAAACATATTTTGTGACACAAAACTAACAGAAACATTTGAGAACTACAGGCATTGTTGTTGTTGTTGTTGACAGAGTTGACTGTACTTTCGTGCAAAAAGGTCAAGCTGACATTTTTAGGCTACAGTGATATGACAGCTGAGTTGCACATAGCTACTTACTTGAAGAACTGCATGTCACATCTACTTGTTGTTATAAGCATTGATTGTGGTCAGACCCACAGATGGATAAGGCAGAAAATTGCTTGTTAAGCACAGGAAGAAGAAAGACAAGACACACAAACCAGCTGTATCTTTTATTGAGCCTATCACTCAGGGTATACTAGGAGATATTATTATATGTGTTCAAAGACTTTAATAAAAGTTGCTGCTACTCTAGTAAGACAAAGAAACCCACTCTATCTAATAAATAATGTATTGCCTGCATATAGTCCTGGGACTTGCATGGCTCATCAATTCAGAAGCCAGAACATGAAAGTAAAGAATGCATGTATTACATGTATATCAGAGAAAAATGCTTCTCACTGATGAGGGCTCTTTACATGCAGCAGTCCTGCTTTGCAGGTGCCAATTTACATCCTGGGTCATGTTAGTGAAGTAAAACTGACCATTTCCTTAGCTGGCTTAGGTTGTTTCAGCTTCATATGCAAAAATATTTTATTTGATTAAAGTCAGTTGTGGATTTGTCCTTTCCATCTGCAAACCAAGATTCACATTTGAAGCCCGTCATTGTTCAGGCACAGCAGTTCTTTTCTTCCGCTTTTAACCTGCACTATTTCCTAGGTAGGCAATAGCATTTATTGTCCTTTTCTCTTCAAGTAATCATTTCTGCAGTTGCTTGGTGAATGCAAAGTATTTGTCCACATCTTTAGTACTTCCTGAACAATTTCCTTTTCCCATTGCCTTGGATTGGGATATTTTTTCGTCTTCTTTCATCATACTGAAAGACTCACTGGAGCATTTTATTTCTAAAATAGATGCAAACTAAAGTTATAAAAATAACTTCAGATAAAATAGCTCCCAAAAGTAAGTCAAAAGAACACAATAAATATCAGGGGTTTTATGACCTCAACAACCTTTTCTAGAGAGACACATCACAAAAGGAAATTCTCAATCAATGACTCTGTATACAGCCTCAGTATTAATGTCCCTGCTTCATGAATGGTCAGCTTCTAACGCAGATAATAAACTCATGGTCTGTAAATACAGTTAAAACATCAGTATCCTAAAAGGCTCCATCATTGTAAAGCCACTGGCATTTTGGCTGGGGAAGTGAATGAATTTAGTTACATATTTTGATGAAGATTCTAGACTACAAAATTGTCCAAGTAAGAGTCACTCAAAATATCCACAGTGTTCCCACCCAAGACAGGGAGTTTGAGCATACACTTTCAGTCATAAAATGAAAATGCAGAAGTTTTTGCATCAGTACAAAAAGGTGATGGAAGTTAATGGTATCTTTCCATTTGGGGAGGTCTGCATCTGTTTTTAGAGAAAGATCTTAAAGCTCATTTGTTAAAAACAGAGAATAACTAAGTACTGGAAGATATTTTACTACAGTGCTGTTGATTATTTAGATAATTTGGAATGAAGTTTGACTTTTTTACTGCTGGCTCTTGGGCTGAATGTAGAAAATGCTGCTTGAGGTACTAATGGTCAGTATTCAAGAGTCTTCACAGTTTCATGATGTCTGAATTTAATGTCTGAATTTCTGTTTCTACTGGATTGTAAGTGCCTTTACTTAAGAAGCAAGTTCTGCCCTCTCATGTGAGTGCGCAGCTCAGGGGAAATTGATGGGCCGGAGACCTTAGCTACAGGCAGCAGTGATGATCAGAAGAGAATAGTAATCCATATGACTGCCAGGCTTCTTGTCTACATATGTATCCAGATAAACATCTTTTCAAGTAGGTGCTCCCACAGCATGCTTTTTCGAAATGACCTTGGGGTGGTTCCTTCATTCACTGTAGATGCACTGCTTCAACTTAAAGATGTATGTGTCACTAAGAATTACAGCTGAAGGCTTTGCAGATGCTTGGCAAAGAGTGAACAGGGTTCCACAAACTGATTTACAGACTGCTTGAATGGTTAGAAATAGAAGGCCAATGTGGAGAAGAAAATTCCTGTGGAATATGGGCAGAGAATTCCTACTAGCTTGACCTGTGGGAAATGCATTTCATAATAGTCTGTCTTTGTTGTAAGTGTAGGAAGAGGAAGTGAACAAAGACTGTGTTAGGACTCATAAATGAAATGAGTCCTTGATATCATATCAGGCCAAATGAGAAACACTAAAACAAAAACCTGGCAGCAAGAGAGAGAAATACTTCTTTTGCTTAGGTTGCTGATAGCATATCTCACCTATGGGAAAAACTCACTCAGATCTTTCAGAAGTTACATTTTGAATCTGAGTCACAAAGAGCCATGCATCCTTAGAGTCTACTGATGAATATAGGACTTACTATGTAAACAAAATATGCTAAAAAACATAACCTTTTAACTATCTCAGAGCAGTGCATCAGCAACCTGACAATCTCTGCCTAGCTGCTATAAATCTCTGATGTGCTAGAAGAAGAAAAAGCCCTATGCCAGGGGAAAATCTTTGCTGACTGGAATAAGTGAACTGTTGAGGTTGAAAGCGACCTTTAGAGGTCATCTTGTCCAACCTACCTGCTCAGGCAGGGCCACCTGCAGCAGGTTGCCCAGGACCATGTCCAGATGGCTTTTGATTCTCTCCAAGGAGGGAGACTCCACAACCTCTCTGGGCCACCTGTGCCATTGCTGAGTCATCTGCACAGTACAGAAGTGCTTTCTGATGTTCAGAGGGAACCTCCTGTGTTCCAGTATGTGCACATTGCCTCTTGTCCTGTCACTAGGCATGGCTGAAAAGAGCCTGGCTCCATCTTCTCCTCACCCTTCATTCAGATATTTATATACATCAGTAACTTCTCCCCACAAGCCTGCTTTTCTCTAGACTGAACAGTCTCAGCTCTATCAGCCTTTCCTCATATGAGACATGTTCCAACTGCTTATTCATTCTTGTGGCCCTTTGTTGGATTCTTTCCAGTAGCTCTGTGTCTCTCTTGTACTGGGACACCCAGAACTGGACACAGCACTCCAGGTGTGGCCTCACCAGTGCTGAGTAGAGGGGAATAATCACCTCCTTCAACTTGTTGCTAATCCTTTGCTTAATGCTTCCCAGAATACCATCAGCCTTCTTTGGGACATTGCTGGCTCATGTTCAGCTTGGTGGCCACCAGAACCCCTAGGGTTTTTCTGCAAAGCTGCTTTCCAGTTGGGTGGTCCCCATGTATTTAAAGTTTGTAATGCTACTCAAATAATATCAGCAATGTTTCAAGGTTTTTTTTTTTTTTTTTTTTGTTGATTTGTTGGATTTTTTTTTTTTTTTTCAGGAGTACCTTAAAAATAATTTTTGGCATTGATGAAGGTTAGATAAATGATAGTTAACAAGGAATTGAAAGCAAGCTGCTTGGTACACCACCTGAGTTATAATCTACTTTTCTTTAACATTACATAACTGGTTGTTAGTCTTTTGGTGACAATCTTCCAACTAAAATCAGTCACACTTAACCGGGTTATAATTATCCAGGTAATTTATCACAAACCCTTGGGTCTTTGCATCATCTCCTTCAAGGGGAAGAATGAGAATTATGAAGAAATAGAATGGGAAATGGCACATCAAGAGCAGCAGATTTTCAACTGAAAGATGCACAGCTCTTCATGGATCACTCTGAAATAGCAAAGTCATAAAGGGTGAAATTAAATTCCTTACTATGCTTTTTTAACCTTCAGTCTTCAGTGTAATTTAGGACAGAATTAGATCCAGAGGCAAAATGGGGAAATAGTGGCGACCACAACAATTTGCACAAAAACAGTATCATTAAACAAGGAAATTGAAAGTAAATCTCTAACATGCTAAGATCATCCCAAAGAGGAGTTGGGTTACAATGAATGACTGTATGTCAAATGCTATGTGGAGACTAAACTGAACATTGGATAAAGAAAGCCAAAAATTAGGAAAATAGACTTCTGGATAATTGCTTGAGCACACTTGGGAACATCTGGATTTATCAGCTGGACAATAAATCAAAATCAAGAAGAAAAACAAAACAATATTTCTGCAGAGTAGTTCCCTAAATGTTTGTCCAAAACCAAACAAAATTAATAAGAAAATATAAAATTGAGAAGCAAGATATGTATAAACAAGAAAAATTATTAGATTTTTTTGTTTTCACATTCATCACAGACCAATAATATTACTGAAAAATTATAACTTTGCTATAAAATTGGACAATAAAATTATACTTTAAAGATAATTTTAATCCTCCATAATAACTTCACTGGAAATACAATCACTAAGACTCTAATTTGCAGTTTACCTGTGGTCCAGTTCTTGCACTGTTATTTTTTGTGTATCAAGGAGAATTGCCTACATGTGTCACATTGGATGTTGATATAGACAGTTATTAACCAACGTCCTTTTTGTTCCATAGATCTTGAAAATTTCAAAGTAGAAGAAATTACATACAGTGCAGGCAGAATATTAATGCTTACTGAGTTACTACTGCTTGCTCTTTTTTTTTCTTTTTATTTTTTTTCCCTGTAAAAAACATCTATCATCTAAAGTATAAAATAATGAAGGATTATCAATCTTCTTTGAAGATGTAACAGAATAATATGGTATGCCATTTGAGAGGCTTAGAGTTCAGCTGTCACATTTGAATGATGTATCCAGAATTTATCAGACTTTCAGTGGATGATAAGGTATGTAGTATTCTCATTTCTTAGCTCCAATAGGTACATTGAAGTAAGACTGTGTACGAAAACTGGATAAAGTATATTAATCGTGCATCCTCGAGAACAGTTAATCTTCTGGAATAATCCTTACGTTTAACTCATGGTGATGGCTTGCTAAGAAAAAATAATCTGATGAGTAGATTTCTTTCTTGATGCTGGTGATCCAGAGGTATTTTGTCCATTAAGCAGGGGCTGTCATTCAGACAGGCCCTATAGTTCTGCAGACGTGAGGAGACAATTCAAGCTTCATGCACAGTTTGGACCTTCTGGATCTGCCTTTTGAACACAGGGGAACTAATAAGTACAGGTAACAACATTGTTTTTGTGCGGTGGATGCCAGCCCACAAGAAAAAGGACACAGTAAGTCTTGCATAGCCAGCCCAGTTATAGTTTGCTATTCATAATGGGCAGGAGTTTAGAGCATGCTTTACAGGCTTTGTTCTGCTCTCATTGAGACCACCTGGAGTTTCACCTATGACTCAATGAGACCATATAGAGGCAGTACAGTGCAAAATACTTTTGAAACACCAGTAATTTGAAGTGGTCCATATTACTGGGGAAAGGGAAGAGAGAAACAAATATTCTATACCCACAAGCTCAGCAAGTTAAAGAGATAGAACATAGTGATTGTGAAAAAGGGAACAGCTAAAACTCAGTTTCAGTCACTAACAAAACAACCAGGTTCTGTTAAAAAAATGCAGTGTTTTTAAAAATAGTTTCTACTGTTTCAATGTAAGCTTGCTTCCTTGACTTCAGTGAGAGTAGCATGATGACCTACAGATAAAAGAAATGAAACGGACCCTATAACCAAAAGAGATCAGACTTATTTAGTAAATGGATTACCGCATATGCTTGGTCAAAGATGTTTAGTTCATGCATTTCTTGTATGTCAGACAAGGTATCTGTGTAATCTCTACAAAGTTTTCCCAGTTATCATGGACACACTCCAACTGTTAGCTGCTGATTAATTCTGAAACATTGCCATCACTAATCATTAAAAAATAAGCCTAGCAAAGTTTAGAACCAAATTACCAAGGTACTTTTTTTTATTGAGTTCATCACTTGGAAAAAAATGACAGAAATTATATGCATAGCTCTGATCAGCCTGTTTTTGCGGGTGACAACCTACCGGTTTGCCACCGGTAAGGTAATAGCACAACCTTAGAAAACTATGCAAACCAATATACCTATTTAAAATTTTTACCTTATGTTAAAAACTGGGAATCTTCTCTGATCTTGAGCAAAGTTCACACAGAATATCTCCAATCATCATGAAAGCGCAGGTACAGAGAGGAGATTGGGATCTTTCTTGCTGGTTATTATGATGCTACAGAGAGGTACCTCTCTGAAAATGTGTGTAAAGCAACTAGATTTTTGATATCTTGTCCATTAAAGTTTATAACACTGAGCCAAGTTTTAGCATAACCTTAAAATAAGCTCTGTCATGAACAGCCTTTACACATTTTTTTCTCATTTTCTGATGCAATTTAGACAGATTAACAAGCACTACCTAAATTGGATCAGAAACTCAACCCAGAAAACATAGGTGAATGCCCAATTTTTTCACCATGTTTGAGCAAATGCTGAGTGATTCATGAAGCTGTCAGTGGATTGCAGAGCTTGATTAATATCCCTTATGTCATCACAGTTTTATGCAAAGTAAGTGTGTGCCCATCACTTTGCATCTTTGCCAGGAATGTATCTAAGCATTCAGACAATTATGGAAAACAAATCTCAGAAAGTAGTCATTGATATACCTCTTAAATTATTAAATATAGGTTTTCATGCCAGAAGCACCTATTTATTTATCTGGTCATGGAAAAGAGACAACAACATTTAAATTATCTTAGCAGAGTCATCCAATACAGGTCACGTAATTGGAAATTCACACATGTAATAACTGAGTTAACATTTTCAACATCAGAAGATAAGTAGTGATTATCTTTGATAACTGTGATACTTTACCCAGTTCGCATGTCTTAAAAAGTGTCTTCATGCGATAATTATCACTCACCAGCTGAGATCACTAACTAGCTGCCTTTATACCACTGACTCCAGCCACTTTTAGTAGGTTTATCCTACATTGCAAGAGATCTGGACATTACCAGTTACTGCAACTCAGGTGAGTAATTCAGAGGAGGAACCCACCTTAACCACACCGTATCATCTTGAGGGATTTTTTTTTTTCTTGAGGGGGTTGCATGGGTATAAAGGAAGCTTAGAGTCTGAATTCACTGGAATAAAATTAGCATTAAGAGATCTCTTACCTTTGCACCACTTTGCCTCCAATATACCAGCTCAGTGGAGGCAGTACAAAATACTCTCTGCTGTAAATTTGTATATATCAATACTAGGTAGGTGGAATGGTTTGGTGATACCAGTATAGCTCCAGATATATAGAAAAACATTTCAAGGAGTCATCTGTTTAGGATAAAAAATAGAAAGAGATATTTTAAAGCAAATTTTCCTATAATTTTGTTTGTTTGATTGTTTGTTTGTTTTGAACATAAAAAAAAAAAAAGTAATTCTTTAATTATAGAGTTTGGAATCAGAATTAAGTAGCAATATACCAACTTCAGATTGCACATATTGGAAGAAACAAAGTATACCAGGCAGGAAAAAAGATCCACAGACTCTCAAAATTCCATCATAATCCAATGAAAGTCACTGAATTTGTAGTAATTCCTTACCTATTCTATCAGCTAGTCAGAACTAAAGAAACTGTCCTGACACATTCAGAAGAGGACCTGAGGATTTACTCTATACAGACTACATTTCTGAGAAGTGCTCAGAAGTCCATTTTCTTCAACAAGTTTAAAGAAAAGCTATACCAAATCATAGATGATTTCTTTGTAGCACCAATAACGCTGCCTCCAAAACTAGTCATCCTGTACAACATGTGAGAATTTTCCAGGGAATTTCATTAGTGAAACAAATTTTCTTGTCATTCCCTTCTTGGAGAGCAAGCCAGTTGATTAGCTCTGTATATCCTGAGAGGGAGAGAGCTGTTCCTCCTGTAGCCCAAGGGAAAAAAAAAGTGTTATAGTCAAGCTAGACACCCAACGTTTATGGAAAGACGAATAAGGCTGGATTCCACTTCTACTAGGAAGTGACAGGAGTGAAGAATGGGAAGAAAAGTTAGTGTCATTCTTTTTTTTTTTTTTTTTCCCCCAGATGTTCATTGCCACCCGAGAAAAAATAGGAGCACACTGGTTACAGTTTTATGCTGAAACCTGAACCAAATCTTTATTTCCCTTAGCTTCAGGGTTCAAAAAAAGGTACAGCCCAAAGCTGTAGCTCCAAAAAACAGCTGGACAACAATTTTATATACTTAACACGCACATGCACACACATGTGCACACAGACAGTTGCAAATACCACTACTTCAGCTTTTGCTAGAACAACTTTCATTTCATGTCATGAAAAGCATGACTCAAAATATCTCGGCAAGAACGTGTTCAGTTGCGTCACTGGCCTTGTTCTGCCAAAAGTTCCTGCAGGTGTTATTTTCCTCAAAGCATAGGCAGCTGCATTTGCCAAACCCAATTCTGTCCCTGTCACTAAGGAAAAATCCACACACTCCTGACATACAGTCCAAAAGTACGTGAGGTTCCTCAGCAAACATAGGACTGCCATTTAAAAGCAAATTACCACACTCTTACCTTAGGAATTGGATGTAGTGATGTTTGCTGAGTACCCAGTTGTGCACAGCAAGTGAGCAAACCTTGGTGTTCACTCAAAATCCAGAAGTTAAGAGTATTTGTCAACACTAAACTCCTGAACCTATCACTTCTATGCAGATATTGAAAGCTGTCATGTCTCCATGTTCAGAAATCTTTTCTAGGTTTCATAATGGTCCTATAGCACTAGCATGGTTGAGCTGCAAAGCAGTCTGGGGGATTGATCCTCCCAAAAGTTAATTGACAAAAGCCACCTTTACTTTTGGTTTGAAATCAAAAGAGCACTAGGAAATTTCTGTGCACTTAATAAGTTGAATACAGTTGCCCAATAATATTACCTTTAGGTTATTTCCAGTGGGTGTTGTAAGAAGTAAAACTTGTTTGAAACTTAAGCTACTTTTGATTGGAAGCATGTCACATGCAGTGTCTCTCTTTCTTGATGTAAATCTAAATGTAAATTCAGGTATAAGCATTCATGTTTATGAATTCAAAATTTACTTTCCATAAGTGTCCTGCAGTGTTTCATAGAATTCCCATTTTTCATGAACATTCTAGACAGCAATTTTAACAAAGCAATAATTAATTGAATTTGTATCTAAAAAGAATGTAGCAATCAAAACAGATTCATTAAACAATATGGAAGAAATATTTATAAGGAGATTGTTACACTATTTAACTATTCCTAATCTAAAAAAAAGCATCTCTATGACTTGAAGGCACACAGATTGGAGGATCCCAATCTGAAACAGGTGGATATTGCCTGAAGGAATCTGTGGCCTGTGGAGAGCCCATGCTGGAGCAGTCTGTTCTTGAAAGACTGCAGCCTGTGAAGAAGACCCATACTGGAGCAGTTCATGAAGGACTGTAGCTTGTGGGAAGGATCCCGTGATGGAGTGGGAGGAAAGTGTGAGGGTGAAGGAGCAGCAAAGTGTCAGGGACTAACTGCTATCCCTATTCCCTGTCCTTATCCTGACCCAAAAGATTTTCCATCATATTTTCTCCCCTGTCCTGTGGGGCAGGGGGAACGAGAGAGTGGCTGGGTCTGGGAACCAGGAAAGGTCAACCTGCCGCAGAGCACAAGAGCACAATTTGGTAGCTGACAAGCCTCTGTCTTTTTGAGGGAAAAACAATGTTTTTCCTTTTTTGACCATTTCTCTTGCCCAGTGGGAACAAACTGGGCTTTGAACCTGTGTCTCACAGCTATTTGGGGTGGCAACAAATTAAACACTTCCCCTGTGATTCCCTCTGCCCTATGCCCATAGTGCAGCTGTGGGGACTGGAGCAAAGTGTCTCACACAGGACCACACAATGAGCTGACTACCACGCTGCAGCTGGGACAAGCCAGCAATTCTTTGAGTGCAGCCTATGTCACATATTTTGCAGTCCAAGAACAGGTGCATTTGAGCTGAATTAGAGGATAAAATCGGTGTAGTTACTTTAATTTGATCTGAGCACAAATATATTAGGATTTCAAATGTTTTGTAGTCTGAACTGAAATGTAGGTGAGCAGGCAGTTTTCAGCAGAGGGTTATTTCACCTTTGCAATTAGTTGCATATAAAAAGCTATAGGAACATTAGAGATATGCATCTGGGAATGTTCTGTATCTATAAAAATATATTTTCACTGAGTACTATTGCTTCTGTAGTGCCACGGAAAATCTGGTACTTGTGCTATAGTGATTAATACATAGAATGCATCTAAATCTTATCCTCCCATTGACCAGTATTTTATCCAATCTTAGTAAAGTTCTCCAGGGAGAGACAAGTCCTGCTAGCAATTCTGGACATTACTGTGACTGATACTTCTAGGAACCTGTGAAACACTTTGGCATATGGGGTTATCTCCAGAATATTAGCTCCCCTCTTTGTACTGCTGAGCTCAAGAATGCCAATTCCATATTCCAAAGCAATATTTTTTCCATTTATAATACTCCATAAAATGAAAACCTAATGTCCGGGAATGGCAAAGAGCCTACTGCAAGCCTGGAGATTTCTCTCTTTTTACAATGATGTCCCAGAAAGTCCATAATATCTCTAAGAAACAGGGCCAAAAGAGGAAATACCAAGTTCTGTTTTAAACTCATCTGGCAGATGCACATGACAAAATATCTGGTCTCAGAGTGGTCTATAATTCACAGAATCACAGAATC
>VXAL01014711.1:3446-17508 GCA_013399475.1 Chauna torquata
AATTAGTTTCAAATATACTTCAGGGTAACTGTTATTCAGCAGCTCAAGAACATATTATCAATAACCTACTTGGGCACTACGATGATTTTTGCCCCTAGCTATTGATACAATGGCTTCAAAATGCCCACAATGTCTTTTGTTTCGTCAATTTGTTGTACAGGTGACCTGCATTAGACAACATGGAAAGAAAGTAATCTAAACTATAAAGGTATATACATATATACATACATATTTGCATATATATACTTCTAATTTTTGCTGATTGACGCAAGCTGAAAAGCTTTTGAAGTCCTGGTCGTTCTGCTGTTTACCCAGAATAACAAGACTGTCTTTTTGTTTCAGTCTAGTTTATGAGTCTGAGGTTGCTTTTCACAGAAATCAAAACTTGAGGAGGATGGGGAAAATCTAGAGTATGCCTGAAACTCATTCCAACATGCATTTGAAATACAAGTGAATCAAGGAACCAAGAAACAGTCATATATTTCCATGACCCATAATACAAAAATAGAAAGAGATCATATGGCACTAGAATGGACATCTTGGGTCACCAAGTCCAGGGTATTATTATTACAGAAGACTGTAATAAACAAATTTATAAACTTATCAAAACCTATCTCAAATATAGTTAAAATTATCTATTTTTCATGTTGGAAGACAGGCAAGTCTTTAACCTCTGATGGTTAATAAAAGTCACTAAATACCCAGCTCAAATTTGTTGTTTAGCTATTTGTAAAATGTTTAATAATTATGGGCCGTTGACCAGCACTGCCCATTCACTTAGATTTTTCTCCTTTTTTCATCTTCACATATTCATATATTTGTAAGAGAGTAATCCAATACCATTTCAACCTTCCCTCTAACAGGCTAATCTAGTCATTTCAGCTTCTACATAATTTCCTTCACAAGTTTATTCACATTCTAGTGGTCACTACAGTTTTAAACAAGTATTTTCAACATCAAGTAAAGACATCCTGTCATAGACACAGATGTTATTTCTAAACCGACAAACAAAAAAGGGTCGGGTACCAATCCTGGCTCTTATGTCAGCAACTTCTTGCTTGCATACATAGTGCTTTATCTGATCTTCTCTATGGTAGATATACATAAAAAAAACTAAATGGAGCAGCCCAGAGTGGGTCCAAGGAATGATCTAACAGTAAGGTCTTCTTTCACTTAGCAGTATAAATGTACCAAAGAAAAGGAGGCACAAAATGTACAAATACATCTCTAACATTTTTTTCTAAAATTAACAGAAGCAATTTTTTCTAAATATTAGGTTAGTTGGACCAAGGTTTAAACAGATTCTCTCTAAAATTGGAGCAAAATAAAAACATCTTTTTTTTTTTTTCCTATTTTTTTCACTGACCTTCTCCATGACAAAGGGAAAATGGTGCTCTTGCTCCTCTCCTTTGTTTTCCTTTGCATAGGTTAACAAGTAGAAAATTCCCTGTGGTTTAATGTCCCATCTAAAGCACTAAAATTTCTACAGCAGAGAAGTGTCAGAGAAAACCATTTTAACCAGCTGCTTTCAAACACATATTTGATGCTTTTTTTCACAACACTTTTGAAAGGATATTCATACTGCAAAATTAGTACTGTGGCAGAAGCAGCTATTCTATGAGAAAGTTCCAGGTTAATTATTTTTTCTTGACAGTTGTTAAATTAGCTAAAAATCATAATGAACTAAACAGCTTAAATTGGCATAACTACATAGACATCATAGAGCTATTCCTCTTTATGCCAGATGACAATATGTCCTAAACACTGTTAGTGTCCACAAACACTAAATACATTTTTCCTAAAAGACTATGTCTTCAAATATGTTCTTGTATTCTGTGATCATTTCCAACCATTTCATTACCTGTAACAGTATATACATATTCATATCTAATTAGACCATTCTTAAATCTATGGAGTTGCAACATCCTGTAAGTTAGGCCAACTGGATACACCTTTAGTTTATTCTGTGCATATTTAAGCCTATTTCTACATATAAGCAAACAAATTTTTGGTAAAATTAAAGTAAATATTTTATTAAGATTTTTTTTTAACTAATCATTAGTTTAGCCTTCCAGTATTGTCTTGTATTTCTTAAATATATTATCATATTTTGACTGAAGCATTAGATAACTAATTTCTTTTAGGAAAGAAAATGTCAGACAGACAGACAGATAAGATAGATGAAAACATTCCAATACTTCCATGTGGAAACTTCAAATTTTAGGGTGGATTTCAGGCTGTGAGTTGCCTGCACTTGGAGATCAGAACACAAAAAGCATGTCATGCCCCTGTCCAGTGTGGAAATCATGGAGCGCCACTTTGAACCAAGTCAAGGGACAGAAATTTCTATCTTGCCATGATTATCAGCCATGTTGCAGAAGAAAAAAAGAAAAGAGACAAGAACAAAAGGTCAGGAAAACAAAGGTAGATGTAGAAACAATTTCTCAGTCATCTTTACAGGTACAGCATCCACCCATAATAGATTAAAACAATTAGTTATGCTGCACCAGAAGTTAGCTCTGCTTCTTCTTTTTTTTCCAGCTCTACTTTCTACTTTCTGAGTGAGATGTTCAGCTGTGTTTGTCTGCAAAAAGTTACCTACAAAACACTGGGAAATTAAATGTTGCTGTTCCAAAATTCTAAGCATTAGGACCCAATTCTGTCTTCAGCTAAACAGATACAACTCCCTTTACAGTTAAGTGTCAGGGTGTACTAACATTGAGCTGAACTACAGGGAGAACTGGACCTTGATCTTTTTAAAGGCTCTTTAATAACTGGAGTGTTTAATTCAAAGCTGTTCTATAGGTAAATCAATTACTGTGTTAAGTGAGTCTGCCACTGGAACAATGAGAAAATATACCTGAGCTATTTATGTACAAGCATATTTGCATTGAACACAGTAAAATGAACTGGCTGTAGGGGGTTGTTTGTTTGTTTGCTTCCTTCTTTGTTTATGTTTCTTGGTTCGTTTGTTTTATATATACATTATTTAAAAGAAATAGAAAAACAAATATGTACAAAAATTGTAGAATACATTTTCAGGCTTTGAAAAACAGCTATCATTTTGGTTATGCTGGATCTATTCATTTTTCTCAGAGATGTAACAATTAAATGGATCTATGAAGAACTGAGTATGAGGCCCTCGAGGTCATGCTGGACGTGTTTTCTCAGTTTGCTCATGCTGAGCTAAAAAGCTGTTGTCTAAAGCAGTAGCAGCAGAAAGAAAATGCATTTAATAAATAAATAAATAAATAAAGCAGGCTGCTCTGAATTTATGAGGAGCACATCACAAAGACAAATATTTCAGCCATGCAATTCCATTCGGCCTTTTCAGCTGTGTGTCCATAGCAAGTCAACGGCTAAATTGAAAAATCAATTCCAATTTAAATTATTGGAATAAAGAACACCAGGAGTCAGAGATAAAATGGCTTTGTTCTCTGAGATCCTTTTTAATTGGAAAGTTATTTCTTCAGGGTATTCTAATGGTTCTGAGGAAAGATTGCAAAACAAAGTTGATCGGCTTGGGGAAGGTTAATAGCTAATGTGCTTTTCTTGCTGCACAGCAGCCTCCTGTCTTTATGACAGCCTCCATCATATGTGAAAAAAGCCATGATTCTAAATCATTTGATACATGCAACTGTAGTGTCTCCCTCAGTCTCCCAAAGAAATCATATGATGGATGTTACTCTGATATATTTGTAGCACTTTGGTTGGCATTCTGACAAAAATTTCTTTGCTTACAAATGCATATATGATCATTTGCTTAAAATTTCAGTGATATTGAGTGGTTTCATTAAAGATTAAGATGGTTTTATAAGTATCAGTTATATTTTAAATAAAACATTGACCACTGAAACAATAACATAGGTAGACAATCAGCAACTACAGCTACAAAAACTGAAAGGAAACATTGCAAAGAAGAAACTAGATTATGTTGATACAGGGCAGAGTGAGAAAGGAAAGACGTGACATTACTGGAAAGAAAAAAGGAGATTAATAAACAGCCATTAAGTTTAAACTAAAACAGAGCAGAAAGAAAAACCTCGCTCCTCGTATGTCTCATAACCAACACCTAGAGATGTCACGGTTTAGTTGTAACCTTTGCTATGTTAGCAGGAAACTGTTTAGGGCAGCTGTAGATTAGAAGCCTTAAATAGGCATTTAATTTGAAATTAATAAAACAGTTATGGTATGCGTTACGAAAAGTTACTGAGGTTTGCTTAGTATATTTAATTAGTGTAAAAGAGATAAATCTAGTTGCCATGTAATGAACTGAGAACTGCAGATACAGTAAATGTGTACTTACGTTCCTATTATTAATGCATTAAACTTGTAAGAATGTTTAGGAATTTAATTAGCATTTAATAAGATAGCTATAGCAAATTACAGTAGTTAGATGTTAAATGTAAATTAATATTTTTAGTATTTAATTGATATTAACTAATTAATTACTGTTTATTACGTGGCAACTAGATTTATCTTTTATAGAGTTATTAAATCTAAATTAAAAGTTCTATTTTAAGTGGTCTCTACACAATTAAAAAAATATAGTCTCTGGGATTTTCAGGGTTTACCTTCATGCAGGAATTGGGTGAGCTTGAGGTATTAAATCAGGAACATAAATTATATAACATATAAGGAGATTAAGTATCTTCACACAGGAGGAATACTACTCATGTGGATAATCCCAAGAAAATGAAATTACTCATCTGAGTAGAGATCGTCTGTGGATGTATTCCCTGAATTAGGCAATGGAAAGGAAAAAGCTTGCAAAAGCAACCTAAACTTGTCTACGAGTGTCAAAAAGTTTTCTCATCCCATTTGGGAATAACTTTCTAGTAGCCCAATGACATGTTAGAGAGGAAGAAAAGCAATCAGATTTTTCAAAGACCCTATCTTTAAGCTAATTGCTTAAAAAAAAACTCACCACAGACAATAAACTTTGTTTTGTGGTTGTGGAATATTTTAGAATTTCTGGTCTTTATTTAAATTGGAGTTGCATTGTTCTACATCCACATTCAATATTGCTCATTTGAGTTATACTAACCCTGTGAAACCAGTTATATGTCAGTAAAGACAAGAGCTAATAAAACTAATTTCTGTGAGAAAAGCAGTTTTACAAAAGCTAAGAAGAATGTATGTTAGGTCATTTAGTCTACAGACATGCCAAACAAGAAGTTGCTCTTAGCTCCTGGGGCTGTATTACAACACAAAGTTGAGGTACCTAAAGCATGATTAAGAGTTTAAATATGATCTAAACTCAGTATGCCAGTCATTCAATATGTGACCTCCTTTGTGACTTGAAAAACCTACAAGTGCATCCATGGAAATGGACATATAAAGAACTCTGCCATGTGTCAAATACCATCAAGGCATTTGTCTAGCATGTAAAGCTGATTGGGATGTTTCAGCTGAAGTCCACTCTGGGTCTAATGGCAGAAGCATTAGATCTTTCAGAAAATTCACTTTGACTCCTAAACTGAACTTTCTTCAGCCATGAATGAGGAATACTTTTGATTATTATATATACTAATTAACTGATAGAATAATCTCCTGTTTACCAAAAATGGTTCATAAAGCCTAACATATTTGCAAATTCTGCAAATCCCTGCATATTTTATTACTCATTATGTTAGCATATCCTTCCAGATAATGAATTAAGATATCAAAATCATTAGACTAAATAAAGGTCTCCTTGAGATTTCACTAAAAATTTGCTGTCATTTAAACATCATAGTAAACATAATCTTATTTTTATTTATTTAATTTTAATGAGGACACTACAAAGTCTAACACCTTACTGAAGCTGGTATACTGTGTCATTTGCCAGCTGAATTTATCCCCTTGTGGGCTGTGCAGTCTCACATGGCTAGAATGAAGAAAAGTCATTTTTCCCTTCTCCCCCAGTGACTGTAGGTTGTGCTGCACAAATGTGGTTAGAACTTGCCAGTTCTTGTCCTTCATACATATATCCATTAATGCATTGGGATAATAGAAAGAAGGGAAATAATAAAGGCAACTTTAACAATAGATTTGTGTGTAAGGCATAAGAAGGAAAGCAGAAGGAATAAAGGATTTGACCTGTAGGATGCTGTCGTATTGCAACCTTATTACCAGCAATGAGTGCACTCTGCAAACAATTCTACTCTTGGAATTAAAAACAAATGTAAAACACTAAAATCTTAGGGACTGTAGTTCTAAACGTCACACCAATTTTTTTTTAATTACATTTATCACAGTCTGGATCCTTCCTTTAGCCTTCAAGAATTTCATTGTAAGGCTACATTAGCCTTTTATGATGTCTTTCGTTTTTCCTTGCTATTAAAAGAATACTTTATTGTATTGCATTGTAATACTTTGTTAATCTTAGTCCTTTGTATATGTCAGTTTCTCCTCTAACACACAGACATATTCAACTACTTCTTCTCATTTCCATTGTCTTAGTATAAATAAAAACATGATCTCACTCAGATCATCAGCAAAACTCAAGATTTCAGTATGCCATGGATTTTGACTGTTTCTAACTCTCCACTACTCTTAACTCCCCATGATTGAAATTGAATGCACTTATAATACTAATTTTACAAATTACTTCATAGTCCACTTGCTTTACATTCAAGTGTCTAAATGAGTAGTATTTTCATAATCTTTTCTATCAATACTTCCTTAAGGAAAAAAGGCTCTATTTTCTAGATAATCCTTCTATCTGAATCATGACAGCATTCTCTATATACCTAACTCAAGAATCTCTTTGGTGATTCATAGAATCATAGAATCATTTAGGTTGGAAAAGACCTCTAAGATCATCAGGTCCAACTATTAGCCTAACACTGCCAAGTCTACCACTAAACTATGTCACTAAGCGCCACATCTACATGTCTTTCGAATACCTCCAGGGATGGTGACTCAATTACTTCCCTGGGCAGCCTGTTCCAGTGCTTTACAACCCTTTCAGTGAAGACATTTTTCCTAATATCCAACCTAAACCGCCCCTGGTGCAACTTGATTCCATTTCCTCTTTTCATATTGATTGTTGTTTGGGAAAACAGACTGACCCCATCTCTCTACAGCCTCCTTTAAGGCAGTTGTGAAAAGTGATAAGGTGTCCTCTCAGCCTCCTTTTCTCCAGGCTAAACAACCCCAGCTCCCTCAGCTGCTCCTCAGAAGACTTGTTCTCCAGACCCTTCACCAGCTTTGTTGCCCTTCTTTGGACACACTCCAGCACCTCGATGTCCTTCTTGGAGAGAAGGGCCCAAAACTGAACACTGTATTCAAGGTGCGGCCTCACCAGAGCCAAGTACAGGGGGACAACCACTTTCCTAGTCCTGCTGGCCACACTATTTCTGGTACAAACCAGGATGCTGTTGGCTTTCTTGGCCACCTGAGCACATTGCTGGCTCATATTCAGCCAGTTGCTGATCAATACCCCCAGGTCTTTCTCTGCCGGGCAACTTTCCAGCCGCTCTTCCCCCAGCCTGCACGGGAAGGTTGTGCCCTAAGTGCAGGACCCAGCACTTAGCCTTGTTGAACCTCATACAGTTGGCCTCGGCCCAACGAGCCAGCCTATCCAGATTCCTCTGTAGGGCCTTCCTACCCTCGAGCAGATCAACACTTTTGCCCAACATGGTGTCATCTGCAAACTTACTGAGGATGCATTTGATCATTGATGAAGATATTAAGGAGAACAGGCCCCAATACTGACCTCTAGGGGACACCACTAGTGGTTGGCCTCCAACTGGATTTAACTCCATTCACCACAAATCTTTGGACCTGGCCATCCAACCAGTGTTTAACCCAGCAAAGCCATGAGCAGCCAATTTCTCCAGGAGAATGCCGTGGGCAACAGTGTCAAAAGCCTTACTGAAGTCTAGCTAGACAGCATCCACAGCCTTTCCCACATCCACTAAGCGGGTCACCTTGTCACAGAAGGAGATCAGGTTAGTCAAGCAGAACCTGCCTTTCATAAACCCATGCTGACTGGGCCTGATCGCCTGGTTGTCCTGTATGTGCTGCGTGATGGCACTCAAGATGATCTGCTCCTTACCCTTCCCCAGCACCAAAGTCGGAGTAACAGGCCTGTAGTTCCTCGGGTCCTCCTTCCAGCCTTTCTTGTACATAGGTGTCACATGTGTAGATATTTAGACGTATTTGTCACCCACCAGATGGCTGCATAGTTAAAGTTTCCCATGAGTACCGTGTCTTGAGATTTCAAGCTTCAGGATAGTTGGTCCAGGAATTTTTCATTCTTGCTTTCTTCAAGTCTTCAGGGTCTCTAGCAGATGCTACTCCTGTTTACTTATTTGAATGTAAACATACCTCTTTCGTTACCTTATTGTCCTAACCGGTTTAGAAAATATTTTAGATCTATAATTCTGAAATCAGAGTAAGTAGGGTTTAAATTACATGTTGGTACATCTGTCAGTGTGTGAAAATAACTCCTCTAAATTGAAAGTTCTATTCTTCCTTTTCCTGAAGGATTACATTCTTCTGTATGAAAACAAAACAAAACTAAACTAAACTAAACAAAAAACACCTAGACTGAGCACCTACAGACTGTTTTTAAAATAAATAAATAAATAAATAAACAAAAATCTGAGGTTTCCAGCTGCATGCTTTCTTCAATTACTTTGTGCTTTATAATCCCATAAATCCCACTGAATTTAAGGAAAAAAAAAAAATCTATAGGATCTGGATGGGGAAGGAAAGGAACTGAAATCTATTCTGACAATATTTTTACTCTTTGCACATCTTCCTGTTGTCCTTGAAATTTTCAAGGATTTTTGACACTCATTTTGCCATTTATCTTTGTAACAAAATAGTACCTTAAATTGTTTCTGACATGGTTTTCATAAATATATATCTTTTTTCTCTCTAAATAATCACATATAAATATGCACATATATGTGTAGACACACACATACTTTAGTTAAAGTCTCTGCTAAGTTTCTGGACAAGAACAAAGACAGTTAGACGATTTAGTGGCCATTTAGCCCACTTTGGTTATATAAACCCAGGTTTTCAGTGTGACTGTATGTGAGGAAGTTTTACAAATAACTTTACATTCAACTACTTTTGCTTCCCCATCTGGACTGATTACTCTAAAATTTGACTGGAATCCAGACCAAATCTTCTCAACATATTATTATTGAGATATGGCCATACAAAGCCCATGTACACAGTTTTTAACTTAAGGAGGTAAAGAATATATGTGCTTGAGGTACTGCTTGTGCAGTATCTAATAATTACATTCTGTGTTGATTGACCTGCTTAGAATAATATGTATTTGAGGTATCACATTTCTTTATCATAATTTTCTTTTCTTTTTCCTTTTCCTTCTTTTTTTTTTCTGATTGAAATTTAAATATCTTTATGAGAGATTGTAAGAGCTTAATTGCATTAAAATACTACTGAACATATTCAAGATGAAACATGAAAACATTTAATATGAATTCTTTAAAAGATTTTGAATTGTATCACCATCATTCTGCAATGCAAGACAGAGACAGCAATCCCACCTGAATCATGCTGCGGTTAATATGTACTTGTTAATATAATTCATCAAGCATTCTAAATATGTATGACATGAAGCTATAGCATTCAGTCTAAAAAAGTTCATCAGGAGTTGTAAGTAAAACTGAAAGAATTCATTATAGTCTCTTTCCATGCAGTGTTTTCCCCTATCTGTCTCCTTAAACCATTTCACACTGAATGGTTTCCTGTGTGCTCTGTTGCAGATTTATTCTTCTCTTGATGCATGCATGTAACTCCCCATTAATGTTAGTAGGAATGAGATTTACGTATGTGCACTGAAAGGAGAACAGACCCCATGGTATTTTATTCGCCTATACAGGATTATAGCCTCTGAGGATAGATTTGATTTTTTTGTTGTTAGCAAAAAAGCAGCTTGACAAGTAGCTTTTTGATTGATAATACACTGGGAGTCATAATTTATATAATCTCACACCTGCTACTGAACATAAAGGTCACTTTAAAAGGTGTGAGCTGTGTGTGCTGGGGCAGAGCATAAACTAGAGGGTCAGTTTTCAGCGATTACTGTGCGATGGAGAAACAGACAAAAACTCCTACTAGTGCTGATAAAATTGAAAATATCATGGCAAGCATTGTAATTAACAGCAAGTTTCCAGAACTTGACATTCTGAGCAAGTGTCATTCCCTAGGTTATTACAAAGGGAATTAGAGTGGCCTTTCACTGTCAGACTGATATATACCATTGGAGCACTGCTGAAGAAAAAGTACCATTTGTGGTGTCTTTTCAGGATTTAAGCATCTGCTGAATTCCATCCATTTCTATCATCTTCTGAAAATAGATATACATCTCAAAAGGTCTTTATTTTGGGCATTGAGTGGATCCAATATTTCAGCATTTTTCTGCATCGTAAAAATTTTGCTCTACGATGTATGTAAGAACTCTCTCACATATAGCACCAGTAGAGCATTCTTAAGGCTTAAGTATTTTGGGGGTAAGGTTGGCTTCATGAAATGTATTCCTGTGATAAATCACTGAATACAGTCATTTTTTCTAAGGAATCCCATTCATACACTGGGGAAAAATAAGAGGAAAAAAAAAAAATCAGACTATAAAGTAAAAAGATATTTGATATTATTCTTGCTTTGTTTTTCTCTCTCTCTCTCTCTTTTTTTTTTTTTTCTAATAGCCTTGCAAATATGTAAGGAGGTAACAAATGTCTTTGCAAAGTGTTATTTGGAGTGAATCCAAATTATTAACCTTCTTGTCATAACCTTCATCTCCTGCTGCTACCTACAAGTAGTAGGGCACCGTACTTTAAGGGAAGGAAGATATTCATCCTTCAAGTTTTTCAGTCAAACATCAACAGTATGTGTAGTAGTATGTTCATGTGTTGTGGTTCTAGTTATTGTGTCTTCACGATTTGCTGTAATTACTAATTATATAATAGACAGGGTTAATTTCATCTCAACTTTCATTTTTGGAAAGAATCCAAAGCTGGAAAAAGACAATAAAAGTTTTTTAATTGTCTCTGGGGGCTTCAGTGAGCTTTCTCCAACCTCTGAATATGAACCAGTCTTGAATGTGTTGGATGATTTTGACTTCAGTATTGATAATCAAGACTTCTGTGTCAATTTAGGATTTCCAGTTCATGTTGGCTATTGTTGAATTCCGCTGTTGATTTGAATCATTTTTTGGGGGTCAAGATCAGAATCAAGCTTAGTATTTGTAAGCAATACGTACAACATGGAGCGTTCATTGTCTCCTGTCATGAGAGGAGTATGTATTTCTCTTTTCAGGATGGAGAAATGGTTACAAGAAATGGTTACAAGAAGCAAATTCTGACATTAATGGAACAGGGAAAAAATTCACTTTCCATAAAATAACTGCTTTTAGACCTAGCTTTGTCTTCATAGATCACTATGGTTTAAAAATGACCTACAATAAATTAAGTAGACACCTTGGTGATGGGGATGAAAGTCTTGGCAATGCTGATTACTTGTGGCAATTATTTTAGAGCTTTATGCTGTGTTTGCCAGAATCTTCTCTGTCTTTACCATTTTATCTGCAGTACCCTGTAATGATAAAAATGAAAAAAAAAAAACCAACAAAAAAAAAAAAACAGGGAAATAGAAAAAATTTTTAAAAAAAAAATAAGAAGCATTTCTTAAACTANCTATTTTTTCTTAAGAGCCAGGAAATGTTTCATTACTGAAATGAAAAAAAAAAAAAAAAAAAACCAAAAAAAAAAAAAAACAAGGAACTAGAAAAAAATTTTGTAACAAAAATTATCAGCAGTTCTTTAACTAATAAGGGGATGAAAAACGCTTTCCTCACAGACAGGCTATTTCAATGGCATTTTATTAATTTTATTTCAGTGTCTTTAAAAGTAGCTATGACTGTCTTATTATATAAGAATGATGCTGACACATAAATGAAGCTAATCTGAAACAGTATGGCAGTATCTTTTGTTCATGTGTACACAGTTAAAATCTGACTCAAGATTATTCTGCTTAGCTTGCCCAAAGATATTTGTTTTCCTTCACGAAATTAATTCAATTAAATTAAAATATTTTCATCAGCTTCTCTACTGGCAAAAGCTTTTGTATGCCATAGGCGGTATCCATCAAAACTGCCATTGTTTCTAACATTGTTCTTCAATATTGTTCATCAGAATTTACATTTTACTGAAATTTGACAAAGAACTGTAAAATACTCTAGCATTAAGAATATTAATTAGTTATGTTTCTACACAAAATATCAGAGATTATTTTTATCTATCTCACTAAATATTCATTATCACACAATAAAATAGCTGAATAGAATACTATTTATATGTATTTGTCATTTGGGATGTATATCCTCGAATAATAGCTTTTTTTGCCTGCTACTGCATGTTCAATTGATTCAGGAAAGACCAGAGGGATTTTTCATGGAAGTGCAAATGTAACACCATATTTTATAGTTGAGGATAGTTTATGAGAGAAAGCTTTCTGTGCTTTAGTAGCTGAGCACGAGAGCCGGTTTTTAACACTAGCATTGCCAACTCTCAGGCTGATGATCCAAACCTTTGTTTATGACATGTGAAGTTATTATTCATTATGTTAATGTAAAACAATGAACAACAACAACAACAACAACAACAAAACTACTTATAGGATTGAATAATGACTCCATGTTTTCTAGAAAATAAAAATGTTGTAATCATTAACCAAGGTCAAAGTGACATAAATACATCACAGGTCCAACAGCTCAGGGAAGAAAATAACAGCTTAAGGAGATCATGGAGCAAAATTTAGCAATTGCTTAACAATTTAAATGTAAAGATTTCTAGCATTGGGTTTAGTTTACTTCCTATTTCATAAATTTTAGAAAGGATAGCTATATTGTTTTTTTGAAACTGTAGCTGTAAGTGTCTCCCTTGACAAAAATATTCATAATTTTATTTTTATTTTGAAACTGTCCTGGAAAACACAGCAGTGATCATATTAATTCAACACAGCAACAGATAACTGCCTACTGGTAAATAGGAACCAATTGCCTGCCTATGGAAAATAGTGAAAATTGGGGCAGGGTGGTGGCAGGATTTAATGTAAGCTGTTGAGGTAAAATAAGTTCACACAATGCAGAAGAATCACAAAATCACTGAAGTTGGAAGGGATCTCTTGAGATCACCTAGTCCAAAACCCAGGCTCAAGCCAACTCAGTTAAAGCAGGTTGCCCAGGACTGTGCCCTGGGTATTGAATATCTCCAGGGAGGGAGACTCCACAACTTCTCTGGGAAACCCATTCCAGTGTCTGACTGTCACGGTAAACAAACAGACAAACAAACAAGTAAATAAAAATTCTTGTGTTCAGATGGGATTTAATGTGTTTTAATTTGTTTCCATTGCCTTTTGGCCTGTTATTGAGCACTACTGAGTAGAGTCTGGCTGCCTCTTCTTCATTGTCTCTCATTAGTTATTTATATANCAGATAACTGCCTACTGGTAAATAGGAACCAATTGCCTGCCTATGGAAAATAGTGAAAATTGGGGCAGGGTGGTGGCAGGATTTAATGTAAGCTGTTGAGGTAAAATAAGTTCACACAATGCAGAAGAATCACAAAATCACTGAAGTTGGAAGGGATCTCTTGAGATCACCTAGTCCAAAACCCAGGCTCAAGCCAACTCAGTTAAAGCAGGTTGCCCAGGACTGTGCCCTGGGTATTGAATATCTCCAGGGAGGGAGACTCCACAACTTCTCTGGGAAACCCATTCCAGTGTCTGACTGTCACGGTAAACAAACAGACAAACAAACAAGTAAATAAAAATTCTTGTGTTCAGATGGGATTTAATGTGTTTTAATTTGTTTCCATTGCCTTTTGGCCTGTTATTGAGCACTACTGAGTAGAGTCTGGCTGCCTCTTCTTCATTGTCTCTCATTAGTTATTTATATACATTTATAAAATACCCCTAATCATTCTTTTCTCCAGGTTAAACAGTTCCAGCTCTCTCAGCCCCTCCTCATGTGATAGATGCTCTAGTCCCTTATCACCTTTGTGACCCTTTGCTAAGCTCACTCCAGTATGTCCAG
>VXAL01014713.1:0-10180 GCA_013399475.1 Chauna torquata
TAATAATAATAAAAACCATGGGGTGTGGGAGGTGCAAATAAAACATTCAAAGGTGCAAATAAAACATTCAATCTTTTATTGTCTCACTGCTTGTCACTTCTTCCTATAGAAACCTAGCTTCATTCAAATTTTGTCCTGATTGAGTTTCATTCATGTGTTACCTGGAATAGTTAACTAGAGCTTGTAATGGTGAACTAGGATTATGTTAGTAAGCTGTAGTCAGTGTAACCGGAGGAGTACGAGTGGAATTACTGACTGTTGTATGATAAGATGTCTCCTTTCTCTGTTATTTTATTTTGAGTTAAGTCTTTTTAAGAAATTCAAATACTAAACAGGAACTTAGAAATAGTATTTGTAATTTACGGTTCTTTCAGAATTAGCCTAGTGCTGATCTCTAGCCTGAGATATCAATCTTGGAAATATATTTGATTTACTCATTTCCCATAGTTTACACAAGAGCTTTGACAATACCTCAAGAAGCAATTACTAAACTAATTGTTGTATGATATATAGTTGTGATGACATACAATTGAAAACTTATTTCCTCTCTCCTATGAAGTCTCTGAGACAAATATGGGATTAAAAGAAAGGCATAAAGATCTACAAGTATAACATGACTGACTAGGTCAGACCATTTATCTGTGTGTCTGTCTTCTACAACATTTTATAAATGTCAGTTATGGTGATACATGAATGGTAATAGCTTTTAAAGGACTTATACAAAGCTATGGAGAAATGAATATTCATATATTCTTCTTCCAGTTCATTAGGTTTCTGAAAGAAAATGTCATGGTCAATCAACCAGAAATACTGTAAATTACATATATTTAGAGCTGAGCAAAATTTCTCTCAGGGAAAAAAATCTTGGTTATCTTGGCTATTACTGGAGTTACTTACTATTCAAGGTAATAAAGCTGTATTGTATTCTCTATGTGTACATATTGGTATTGAAATAAATGAGTGAGTGGTTTTCAAGGGAATTTTTTTATGATCAGAAAAGAGAATTGCAAGTTTTATAAATGGTCGTTTACAAAAAAAGTGGAAAACTGTAAGCAATGTGTTACTCCAGTCAAAAATATAAACATACTATTTTCTGTTGTGTCCTACTCAAAATTAATCAAGTTGGTTAAGTCTTTGGTATCAAATCTGTTTTGACCTACATATAGTCTGAGATCTAAGAAAGTGCAGGATATCCTCTGTGCAGAAAGGAACAACTGAACTCAAGCATACCATTGTGGGGAGAAGTTGATTGATTAAGCTTCTTTGTAGAACAAACCTAAACCTTAAAGTCTTCAGGGAAAACAGTAGACCGGATAGTTTTGACATACACACAGACTGTTGAAAAATGACTTTAAGCTGCTTCTGCCAAAATGTCTTTGGAAACACTGTATTGCAAAAGCCTTTAGCTTAAATACACCTGTAAAGTAGACTAGAGACTCCTGGAGTTTTCTATGAATGTGTCTGTCTGTGTACATGTTTGCCACTTCATTCAATTGCTGGGTGGTTTGATCAATACCAGAGCCACTGAGATTTAGCGATCAGAGCCTTTTCATTGTCCCCTTTCTGTGGCAGTGATGAGCTTAGTATAAATGCGGATAGAAAGAAAGATGGGGGGAAATGTGGCTCAGGTGGAGTTATTACTCCCCATTAACCTTTTCCAAGAGAATTTCAGAACACAGCAAGAGAACCAGCTTCAGTTTAATGTTGTCCTATAATCCCTGTGGTAATAACACTGAGATGAGGCAGTGGATTGAAAACTGCTTCCCAGAGCTTGTGCTCCTAACTTTTTAACTGTTAAATACCTACCAATAGGTCTGTTGTTATACTAGATACAAAGAGATGGATCAAACTCCTATTAAAATCATTGGAAAGTCTAAACATTTCAGTGAAACTTGGCTCAGATCAACAATGCGTACATCAAACTGCACCAAAAATAGTCTTCAATACAGTTGTGGAGTACAAAACCTTCAACAAATGGAAAATCTTGGCACTTGAAACTAAATGATTTCTAACTAGCCGATTTCATTCACTAAAAGCAGACAGATAATAATGTCTTCAGCTTAATCACTGTAAATTTTTTGAAAAGCATAAAACTTAATGTTTCCAGATATAGGAAAGCAGAGAAACGATGCACAAATCTTGTCCCATATATTGATTCTTGCCCCTTCATAAGACCACTAGCATCCTGTAATTTTGTCCTTCTGTCCATGTTGAATGATATTCTCACATAGAAAACACAAATATATGAATGCTTGCAAAGAACTCTAACATCTCATTTTCAGCAGGCAGAGAACATTTGTCTTAACTGGCAAATGAAATTCTTATCTAATAAATTGTAACTGACCTAAGACGTTTCACATCATCTTAGTTGTCTTCAATCTAGTCATATAATTTAAACTAACACTAATTTAAGATTTCTCAGTAATTAAGTTGCAGAGAGGTACTTTCAGGAGTAGTTCATTCCACTTTCCACCGAAACATAAGAAGGTATGAATCTCTCTAGAGGTGGGAGATTGGCCTCTCTCTCTTCTCACCCCTACATTGACTGTTGAGAGAGAAAAACTCTCTCTGATACTGTGTCCAGTTTTTAGAGACCCGTAAGAAAAACTGTATCCTGAAATACTTGGAACTGAAGAATTGCCTGGCCCTATATTTTTCATGTTGAGCAGTCAGTTGATAGCAAAATCTTTAGTCTATCAATAAGTACTAATAGATTCTAAAATGCAATTTAGCTGCTGGGAAGGAGGGGATAGAAATGTGATCTGAGGATAAACTTTGAACTCCATATGTTCAAGCAAAAGTACTGGATTCGTATTTTAGCTAAATAAGAAATCAAGTTTGTAAAACCACAGATTTTGAAACAATAAGTACTAGTTAGCATCTAGAACTTGAAAAGGTATTACTGGGATAGAATAATCAATGAAATTAAGTTAATAGTGGGATAGAACTTCGTACACAAGATGCAAGGCCATGGACTTAGAAACTGATTTCAAAATAGATTGCTTTACACTGGGTGTCATCATCTGGAAACAGAAGAGTTGAAATATCTAGTAAATTGCGGAAGGAGTATAGGCTAGCAATATGATAAAACGAAAAAGCTATTTATCCTAAGGTATATCAGATAGAATATAATAGTAGCCAAAGAATGTCCCTTTTCCTACATCAGAAATCTATAAGATCTTTCAGAAAAGGTTATTTTCCAGAAAGGTTTGTCAATAATAACTTTTGCTGCAAATATGTCTATATTTTTAGTTTAAACAATAATGCAGGATGAGTTTCACCAAGTTGAACATGAGGCAGCAATATGTCCTCGTGGCAAAGAAGGCCAGTGTTATCCTGCCTGCTTTAAAATCAGTGTTGCCAGCAGATCGAAGGAGGAGGTTCTTTCCGTCTACTCAGTACTGGTGAGGACATACCTGGAGTGCTGTGCCCAGGTCTGGGTTCTTCAGTACAAGAGAGACCTGGATATACTGGATAGAGTGCAATGAAGCGCTACAAAGATGATTAGGGCACTGGAACATCTGTCGTATGAAGAAAGGCTGAGAGATCTGGGACTGTTCAGCCTAGAGAAGAGAAGGCTCGGTGGGATCCTACAAATGTGTATAAATACTCAAAGGGAAGGTGCAAAAATAAAAGAAGCCAGGCTCTTGGTGGTGGTACCCAGTGCCAGGACAAGAGGCAGTGGGCACAAACTGAACCACAGAAGGTTCCCTCCGAACATAAAGAAACAACACTCTTTCACTGTGAAGGTGACTGAGCACTGGAACAGGTTGCCCAGAGAGTCTCCATCCTTGAAGATATTCAAAAGCCACTTGGGCATGGACTGGCTCTTGGTAATCCTGCTTGAGCAGGGGGGTTAGACCAGATGACCTCCAGAGATCCCTTCCAACCTCAACCACTCTGTGATTCTGTGATCTTAAACTTGTCAGATCCTTGGTCGGAGATCCTTGGGTTCCTATCACTTTCCACTTGAACAAGTTTCAGTGCTGCCTGGTTTAGTCTAAAATGTACCTCTTCAATGGTCTTAGCTTCTTGACAGTTAATTACATAGTTTGAAACTAAAAGTGCCCACAGATGTATTTTCCATATTTCAAACTGTTAGCATTGCTGTATATTTTTATCTTTGTAAAGCACAAACCGCTTTAAAAATCTAGTTACACAATTCATCTGTACTCTTTTTCTTAATTTTATATTTCTCTCACAAAAATCACCTGATTAACCAAAATCCATATTCTCATTGACTGAAATTCTCAAAATGAGATACAGAATCATACTTTCAACAAGCTTTTATGGAAACATGTTCAGAGGGAAATACCAGTTTGATTTTTGAGCAGCAAGCATTTGCCCTTCTGCTCTACTGTTTTTCTTTTTTTTGCTTTGCTCTTTAGAGCTGATACCTTATTCATAAGAACTACAAATATACTTTAAAGCAGCTTAGCATTTTGATTTGAATTCTCATTGCTTAAACTAGTATCTCTGCATCTTTCTAGCAGTCTTCACAATGCCTCCTGAGCACCACTACAATGATATAACTCCTCTCTCTTGAAATTGACTTTTAGCTTATTTTGTCATGCTTCCTTATGAAACAATAATAGAATCATACTCAATAATAGCATATTCTATAATTTCTAGGCTTATCAAAATGATAAATGCAACTTTGCACCTAACATTTATCCAATTTCTTATTCTTTATTTATAATGTCCGGCTTGATTATTCCATTTGGGAGGCAAATGAAGTCCATCTACAATCTCATATGGATAATAGCTGTGAAAGGAAGTACATAGAAAAGATGTTTTTATTGGCAGTATTTGGTAAAAGTATGCTTTTTATATATTTATATATGTATATATATAAAGGATTCGCAATAGGAGGTGTTTCAAAATATCAGGAAAACCTTTCAGTTTCTAGTATGATGTCACTGTCAGGGTCTTTCTTTATAAGCCTTTGATATAGAAGAAATGCTTGTTCCCTGATACTTTTTGGAGCAAACCATAGTGGTAGTATGGGAGAGAATCGAAGTACTGCGATGTATAAGTAATAAATATTTGAGCAGTATATCTGCTTAGTCTTCCTTTCATATGAGGAAGTCAATGTTTCTAGAATGCTGACTAGTTTATATTGCAGTTGCAGGAGAATAATAATTTCCATAAAGTTGTTCCATTAGCTTATTATTTATTTTTTGCACTTAACAGTAAGATTAATTTTCCAGAGAGACTCCTGTAAATCTGCTTTCCTACTGTTTCTGTCTTCTTTTCACAAGTGCTGTGCAGTTTCACACACACACACAAAAAATATCTTATTGTGATGCTTTTTAGCTTAGATTTTCCTTTAGGAAAATGCTTTTAATCTTCAGAAAATCTTCATGTGCTTGAAAAATGAATAAATTCAACCATTTTGTTGCTACCAGTTTCACTTTTATTATAGAATGTAACCTTCACTACAAAGGAGTTTTTTATAAAAATAGACAAATTGTTCTCTTGTATACTTTTCTGCAAATCTTGTGTGTGTGTGTGTGTGTGGTTTGTTTCTTTTGGTTGTTGTTTTCTTTTGTTTCTTTGTTTTACTTCATGAACTACAAAAATATAAGAAATAATTCCTCGTCTACTAATATTTCAGATATTGGGAAATCATGGAAACTAGAATTCTTATTTTTTGAATAGTCGCTTTTAGAAAACTCATTCTTGTGCTGGATTGTGGATAGAAAACTAAAGGACTACAGAGATTAAGTTTCTGTTCTTTAAACTATTTATATACAGAAAAAGTAGCTTTACAATTCTGAAGGCATGTTTGGATGCTGTAAGAAAATAAAGACTAGCTATAAAGTTGGACATAAACAGCTAAAGTGGAAAGTTTACTGAGATGCTCTAAAACCTCTTCTTTGCTGCTATGTATGCCTATTGTTGCACCTAAATCTAGCAAACATCTAGCTTTTTACCTTGCAATTTCAAAGAACCTGAAGAAGTTTGGTTTAGAGTATGCATATATCCTTCCTAACTGTAAGAGTAGCTAGGCACATGTAGGCCATTTGGATCCCTTGACTCTCAAAGGGAACTGAAAAGTCCAGTGATCATTTTAAAATCACAGTCAACATATTGCTTACAGGTCCCATTACATGAACAGCTTAGAGAATAGGTTTCAGAAAGGAATTAATGTTAAAGTTAAATTTAGATGATACTGTACCTGAAAGACAAAAAATGGATTCAGAAGAAAAGGAAGTCTCCTCTTGGAACAGTGCCACATGACCTATTGTTTAGGGATTCTTTTGTGGTGAAAATTGGTGGTGAAAATTTGCTTTCTATTTATGGATATGATAGGGTTCTATTCATTTCCCTTCTCTCCTAGTATTATCTGTGCATTACACCAGACTTTTAAATAAGTGAGTGTCATAGCCAGAAGAGTATGGTTATACGCATTTATTCTCTCTTTTACTCTGTGAATCTGCGTGATTTTCCTTCTATAATGTGGAGAAACTTACAGGAAGAAAATCAAAGAATCATATGGTTTGGGTTGGAAAGGACCTTTAAAGGTCATCTAGTCCAACCCCCCTGCCATAAGAAGGGACATGTTCCACTAAATCACGTTGCTCAAAGCCCCACCTAACATGGCCTTGAACACTTCCAGGGAGGGGGCATCTACAACTTCTCTGGGCTACCTGTTCCACTGCCTCACCACCCTCATAGTAAAGAATTTCTTCCTTATACCTAATCTAAATCGACCATTGCCCCTTGTCTTATGACTACCTGCCTGTGTAAAAAGTCACCCTCCATCTTTTTTATAAGCCGTCTTTAAGTACTGAAAGGCCACAGTGAGGTCTCCTGAGAGCCTTCTCTTCTCCAGGCTGCCCATCCCTGGCTCTCTTAGCCTTTCTTCACAGGAGAGGTGCTCCAGCCCTTTGATCATCCTCGTGGCCCTCCTCTGGATTTGCTCTAATAGTCCCATGTCTTTCTTCTGTTGGGGGCTCCAGAGCTGAATGCAGTACTCCAGGTGGGGGGTCTCACAAGAGTGGAGGGGGAGACTCACCACTGGCATTCTCCACCCAGCCTGTGTTTGTGCTTGGGATTGCCCTAACCCAGGTGTAGCACCTTGCATTTGGCCTTGTTGAATTTCAGTCCCACTTGCTGAACTCAATCCCACTGTGTATGTCATTAATAAAGATATTAAAGAGTACCAGTTCCAATATGAATCCCTGAGGGATGCTATTCATTACTGACCTCCATCTGGACATTGAGCCATTGACTGCAACTCTCTGGCTGTGGCCATCCAGCCAATTCCTTGTCCACCATGGAGTGATCCATCCATCAAATCTATATCTCTCCAATTTAGAGACAAGGATGTCGTGTGGGACAGTGTCAAAGGCCTTAGAAAAGTCCAGGCAGATGACATCAGTTTCTCTTCCTTTGTCCATTGATGCAGTCCGTCCATTATAGAAGGCCACTAGATTTGTCAGGCATGATTTGGCCTTGGTGAAGACATGTTGGCTGTCTTCAATCACCTCCCTGTCTTCTGTATACCTTAACATAGCTTCCAGGAGGATCTGCTCAATGATCTTCCCAGGCACAGAGGTGAGGCTAACCGATTGGTAGTTCCAGGGTCTTCCTTTCTACCTTTTTGGAAAATAGGTGTGATGTTTCCCCTTTTCTAGTCACTGTGGACTTTGCCTGACTGCCATGACTTTTCCAATAAGGTGGAGAGAAATATTGGACTGCAAGTTAATCTATCATTCCAGTTCTTGGGGAAAATATGCATTTACTTCTGTGTAGCACCACTGGTGATATGGGTGATTGTTAGCTTTACTGTCTTATTAAGCACAAAACAGATGTTGAAGTTGCGTGATACATGAAAAAACACCAGCAGCTCAGCTACTGATTTATGGGTTTGTGCCAGAAATGCACAAAGGATTGGAGGGAATTCTTATGATTTGTTTCCCTTAGATTTTACGGAACAGGCATAACCCAGGGAACTTTCCTCCAATAATTGAACTTAAAATCACTCCGTGAAATCACTACTCTTCTGTCCAACAATTGTAGGTCAGGACCTAATCATTTCTGCAAGACTGACAGGCTTTGAAATACTATACATAGTATGCGAATCCAGCATGAAGTTGGAGAGAAATACAAACTTCTGCAATATCCAGAAGTATTAGGTAAAATCCCTTTTGTGAACATCACACAATAATTACTCACCTTTGACTATGGAAGTTTTCACTACTGCAGTTTGAGCCTGTGAGGCACAGACAACAGTTCTGAGACATAACGGCAGAACCTTGGGTTAAATTTAAGAAAGTGTGTTCTATGATCTTACGAACTAGCAGGAACTCTATAGCCTATTTATTTTTGAATATTAACAATAAAATAATGGGCTGGAACTTTGTTGCCTAATAAATATGAAGTTGCCGCTCTTAGTATCAGGTTACAGGCTTTGTATGACTTTTTGAGATCGTAGTACTTTGCAAGTTTCATCTGTATTCATCTTGGCCTCTCTGGAGCTTTTATTAACTTGTTTATCCACATCAGCAATTGTTTAATAACTGGGTAATTATTACCAAATTTCTTAGGTTTAATTTAGCTCTATATAATTGAGTGATATAATTTTTATATAGATGGTACTAAAAAGTATGTCTGTATAGAAGGAAATATTTCTCACACTAACAGTATTAGCAGTGTAGTGTAAAATGGGTTTCATGTGACAGCAACAGCCTTGAAAGTAAAGACATAGTGTACTGTAAAAGAGTACAGGCATAGTATGATATGAAAGGGGAGGCACAGGATGATATAAGAGATCCCATAGCTATGAGTCACTTAGCAGTGGTCAGTAAAGGAATGCAGATTTGATTGTTGGGCAAAAACAATTTGAAGGTTAATGAAGAAGCCAAAGAAAGTTATCCCACTTATATTCCATGTATAGTACATTTGGCTGTAAAGTAGAATTTCAATGAAGAAAAAGCAAAATGTAAAGCCTGCAATGCTATTAATTTCTTTAATTTCTTCTCTTTCTGTAATAACTAGACCTGACCAATCATTGGTTAGACTATTAAGGTTTCAATTCTATGGATTTTTTATTTTTTTATTTTTATTTTTACTTTGCATATAAAACTGTTTCCTGACATCTGTAACAAGGTAATGTCCTCAGCTGCTTCCAAACGTTGTGTTTAACTGATTTCAGTGTATAGCAATTGAGAGTCTGGTTCAGGTTGTTAGAACTCTTGGAGAGTTTTCAGTGTCAAGAGCTGAATTCTGCTGTCAACAATTCAAGTTCAGTCTATCTAGGTACCAGTTAGGTATCTTGGGATCTTCTCTCTTTGAAAACAGAAAGAACAATTCTCCTCTACCTTCAGCCCTTGCTTAAAGGAGAAATAGAGCTCCTTATCACTGCATGTTCATAAACCCTGTCCCCCTGCCACCTTTTTTGTTCTTTTGAACACCAAAAAATAGAGAGTAGTTACTAGACAGTTTAATGAGTTTTGAGTGTGTCATGAGTGGGAATTACCAGTAACTGGATACTCTGGTCTATAGTTGTTACTATCACTGTAACTGGACTAAAAATAATTATTTGATTAGATTGCCAAAACTTTAATTAGGGTATCAATAAATGTTTGGTTTTGTACATGTTTCTCTAGCCCACGTGAAATTCATGATGTATTTGGTCTGGTAGCAAACCTGAATGCTTCGTTATAGTTTGGATACACCTATGTGTGTTGCACTACCTGTTATTACATAAAGTTGTGTGAAAGCTAAGCTGAAGAATGATATGAATGGAAAAATATAGGTGACAGAACTATTTAGGGGGGTTATTTATTTTATTTCAGATTTCTTTCCTATAACCAATTACAGACACAGTTCTGCTGACACTTGTAACCTTTCTATCATTGTCTTATTACTCATCATAAAGTCTGTACAATATAGAGCTATTGTAGAACGTAAGTAATTTCTCTGACAGTGATATCCACAGTCATCTTTTAATTAACATGGGATATTGGAAAGTAAAAGCATAGACTACATACAGTTGCAACTGTAATAGGTCTTTAAATGTTGTACAAGCTTAAGCAATTTTTTTCCGTATAGTAGTAACACAAGATTACTTTTAGGTATAGATGGTGCAAGACAAAGCTTTCATCATCTAACATGTTCAGAAAATATTTTTTGTGTTGTTTTTTTTTTTTTTTCCACAGAGATATTATTC